>ML402080.1:56155-75226 GCA_005239525.1 Nicotiana knightiana | reverse complement strand
CCCCCCCCCCCCACCTCCCATCTCTCTCTCTCTCTCTCTCTTCTCTAAACCTCCACCGGCCTCTGCCGTATCCCACCCATCTCCGCCGACCGAAAATCGCCCATCGGCGGTGGAGCTCAACCAAATGACATCAAAATTTCACCAGACGATCCTCTTCCTCCCCTCAATCTCGCCCTACCATTAGCTTCACCAAAAAACCACCCAAAATTCATCAATTTTAGATCTAAGAATCAGAAACCCTATATTTCATCTACCGGCCGATTCCAAGACCCTCAATGACTTACACCTACATGAGTCGATAGCTCTTGTTGAGAGTTATCGATTCATGTGGGTTTGGGCCATTTTCAAACCTTGCCGGAATACGGCCAAGGTCCGGCGACTCAAACTTTTCCGGCCAAACGATTCCCACGGACTGGTACCTTTCTTTTTAACCTTATTTTCTTTATGCTTAACTTGTTTGAAATTCTGAAGTCATTACTTAATCTAGGGTTTCTAGTTTCTGATATTCGTTTACAAATTGATAAATTCCTTCCTTAAATGTTGAATGTTGTTTGAATCCCAGCCTAGATTTAATTCTTGCATGACTTAATCAATGTTGGTTTACAATCTAGGTTTTTCGATTTTCCTTTTTTTTTTTACTGATTTTGATTTTAATCCTTATAGTTTGTGTATTAATTAATTGACTCTAGTCTAAATATGCATGTTCAGGTCTAATTAAGGCAGTAATTTAGGTTAACTTCAGCTTTACTAATTAATCCCTAAACTAATTAGTCTAGGTTTCCGAATTTAGTCACTCCCATGCATGATTTACTGCGTTAGGATTTCTACCTTTTTCTTTGTTTGTTTCTGAATAATTACTTCTGTTTACTGTTAAGTGTATATTAGTTTAGGATTTTTTGACTCTGGAATGTTAATCTTTGTATATTTGTCTAGTCTGTTTAGTCAATTTAGATTCATGTACCCCCCCTCCCCCCTTATTTTTCTTAATTATTAGTTATAATTGTCATTAATTGTTGATTAGTTAGGATGTTTCTTGAAGTTATTTGATTCTGATAAGTTGTCATGAATGCAAAGGCTTCTAGCCAAGTCATCAAGTTTCAGTTAATCTTGGACCCTTAGGTTAAAACCAACCTATTAATCATTTATATATGTCCATTGATTAATAATCACACCCAACTAAAGGTCAACTTGATTTAGTGATAACCTTTAAATATAAGACTTTATATATGGGTTAACTTAGGCTAATATCTTCTAAAATAAACAACTAATTCCTAACTTAGACAAATAATTAAGCTAATTACATAATAGGATCACCACAATTGAGTAATTCACCTAGGGTAAGAGTTAGTCTAAAATTTAGCTTCATTAAGGGTTAACTATTAGCCTAATCAATCAATTAGGATGAAATTAGCTAACATTTAATAAATAACCTAACCCTTAATCTTAAATACTAAAGAAGTAATTATAAGGGACTAAGGGGTATTTTAGGAACTTCAATTGAAGAATCTTGGGTGTAACAACCCAAGAATCTTCTAGAATTAGAAAAATGTCAACAAAAAAAAAACAAAAAAATCAGAAATCACAAAATCATATTTTTTTAAGAGTAAAACAGTAACTTTAGAAGGGGGTACGGGATGAAAATATAGGAACATTCTAGAAGAGGGGTACAGTTCCAATGGGATAAGGATGGACAGCTATACCTGTACTATTTCAGCCTATTAAGATAAGATATATTCTCTAAAGATGCTACCCTAAAATTCCCTATAAATAGACTAGGGTATTCTGAAATATAGGGTGACTTTTTACATACTCAAGAATACTTTTTACATCTGAAAATAGACTCTTGACAACGAAAAAGACTCTACACAAATTTGAATACAGAAATTTCATACACACACCCATAGTAGAAATCCTACACTGAAAAATACTCAAAGAGATACAGAAAATATCTTTAAAATTTATTTTTCCTCATTCTCGGTATTCTGAAACATGGGTTATAGCTGCTGATTTTCTGAGTTACCAAGTTTTCTGGGTTGAAAATCTGGGTTTTTCTTGCTGATTTTTGCTCCAATCCCTAGTATTCAAGCTTCATTTTCCTGGGTTTTATTACTGGTGCTTGTTGCTGCTATATTAAGCTGCAAAGCTTGATTTTTTGACCTTTATTTGGTCATTCTTTGCTGTTATTTTTCACTTTTAAGGTATGTAACAGTCCCACTTTAAATAGAAATTGTTCTTGAGCTCAAAATCTGTGTTTGTTTGGTGTGGAAAATGTTTGGTACTGTCTGAATTTTTTCTGTTAGTTTAAAATCATGAACATGTGAGATTTAGGTTGATTAGTGTCAATAAGACTATATGTTAGTGTTGTCTTGAACATTGGTTGAATTTGGTCATAAAAATCTGAACTATTTTGCTGTGTATGTGCTCAAGTTGTCACTTCTTGCTTGTAAATCAGTATGTCTATATACTTATAAACCATGTTTGAAATTCACCTTTCAATGATAGCACTAAAGGAAATGATTCTGACCCTTTAATGGTCATATTCATTCCATAATGGTGCATAGATTCTTATTTCTGATCACTAAAACAATCAGTGAGTTACAAGAAGTAGATTCTACGGGTAAAGCCATGAACAACCTTAGCTCGTTCGAAGACAGGGCGGCTATAGATTAGGACTATCACTTAGGACATTGTTGATGTATTCTTAAAGAAATATGTATTTTTGTAGTAACGCACAAGTGTACCTCATATTATGAACGCACTATACACTTTCCCTTTACTCATGATTTATTGTAATAAGTTGGACTGGACTTTATAAAAATGTGTATTCAGCTTTATTATTTTCTTATTACTTCCTAAAAATATGGAATTTCCTAAAATTGATATTCAACTTTGTTTTGCTTTTATTCTATTGATTTGGAATTTCAATTCTCCAAAGCTGGGCCAGACCTATGAGAGAGCCCAAGAAGCTTAAATGGGGCTTGCACTTTACGCTATTGGGCTTGGGGATAAACCCCAAAGTTTTAGCGTTGGACTTTAGTCTCAAAAATCAACTTAGTCTAGTTTAAAAACTGGTTCATATTTTCACTCAACATTTCGAACATCATTGATTTTCCATATGGTATAACTAAATGTACTATCCAAAATATTTTTTTTTAATGTTTTTGTATGCATGAATCGTAAAAATAAACAACATATTTTCCCCTCTCTTTTAAATAATGAAACGCCCCTGGTCCAATATGTGAACTGGGTCGGACTTAGGACACACACTGTTTGGCCCAAATAGCAGGCTCAGTTCTTAAAATCTAGAACTGTATTGTCTTGTTTTTAGCACAACCTGATATAAATACAAGGAACAAAAAATGTGTAAATTGGCTAATTTTTTTATATATTCAGAATTTCAATTTAGAAATACGTACAATGGAAATTGTGCTTTCATCTTGGATAATTCTATGTTGTTGTGCCTTTAATTCCTTAATTTAACATGCTTAGTTGCATTGTATAACTTCTCCTTTCCACAAATAGCCTAAAATAGGATTGTCCCAAGTGTTAATTGCTAAATTGGGGTAGATTTGACCATAGCTCAAAAATTTAGCATTAGACTAGCCAATTTAGTCTTAGATGATTTGAATACATGCATACCCTATAGTCCAAAAAATACCTCTTTTAGACTCATACTACAAAGATTTAGAGAATAAATTGAATAATGACTATTGCTTCAAATAAGCATTTATATCATCATGACCATAGTCATGATTACGTAATCTGCACTCAGGTTTGCAACTCATGCTCCCGACCACAACTTTGAACAATAATAAAAAATCACACGTTGTAAATCGCGGGTGCATTTCATGTGGCGCGTTTATAATGTGTCCAAAAACGACAAGTGCACGCCATCATGACTTGTTTCAAGATAATCCATAAATATTAAAAGCGCCTAAAAAGTAAAAAGGTTAAAATGCATAATAGGTTCAGAATATGTAAATAATCAGATAATTAGGCCAAATATCAATAGTTAAGCGACCGTGCTAGAACCACGAAATCCGGGAGTACCTAATACCTTTTCCCGGGTTAATAGAATTCCTTACCCGGATTTCTGGTTCGCAGACATTTTTAAACAGAGGCTAAAATTTTCTCGATTTTGGATTTTAAAATAAATAAATGGTGTCTCGGAACACCGTAAAAATTCGGGTGGCGACTCTGATTAAAATAAATAATCCCATTTCGATATGTCACTTAAATTGAAAAAACTCCCTTATCCCACCCCTATCGGGAAAAAATGAGGTGTGACACCGTGGAGGCGAACAATCTCCCTGATATAAATCTCTGCCAACCTATCGAAGGAGTATGTAGTCAATACATCAATGAAATGGGCCGATCCACAATCACCCAAACAGCATCGGACTTTTTCAAAGTCCGAGGAAGTCCAACCACAAAGTCTATGGTGATCCGCTCCCAATTCCACTCTGGAAGCTCAATCCGCTCCCATTTCCAACCGAATTGTTCATAAAATTTGAGAATAAATTAATTTAAAAAAACAAAAATTCATAATTTACAACCTAATCAGTCACAAATTTGGGAAATTTCTGGTAAGAATTGCGACTGATTAAGTCGCAAATCAACCCCAAAAGTAGAAAAAAAAAATTAGCAGAATTATGTTGTAGTTTGAACTATACCACCTGCCAAATAAAACAACCAACCAAACACCTAATTTATCATCTGCCATTTATAACAAACCAAACACCAAAATTGACAACTAAATTATAACAAACTAAACATCAATATATATATATATATATATATATATATATATAACAAACCAATTCGCCAAGCAATCAAACACCAATTATCAACAATCAATTATTAAAATACTAACTCACACTCACAATTTAAACATATCTCTATCTTCAAGTCTAAAATATATCATCCATATTCAAATAGCTACTCCTATTAATCAGATTCAGTTTCCTCGTCAGACTCAAATTCTTCTATTGCAGGTTGATTGTCTTTCTTGTTTTTCTTTTTTAATAATTTTTGGATCAAAGCTTGAGTTGTGTTCCATTCTCTACCGAGAAACCATCTAAGTAATGAATATAAAATATTTACATATAAAATAATTTAACATCACAAATAGAAACACAAAATATACGTAATAAATATAACAATATAAACATAAAAAATCAAGATGTCATTAAAAATATAAAGTAATTATATTACATATTACAATAACTTAAGGAATAGCATATAAATTCTCAACAAGTCATAGAACACACAAATAATTTCTTAAGGTTAACTTCTTAAATTTAAAACTATGGCTTTAAACTATAAGTACTTAATACAATTCCAAATAATAAACTAAAAGTTAATATCATTCCAATAATAGACTAAGAAGTAACAATTAACTTAACTTCATAAATTTTAAACTAAAGCTTTAAACTATAATTAGGTACAACAATTCCAATCACTGACTAAGAATTTAAAGAATTAATCCCAGATATCAATCAATTAAATTCTTCTTCAACAACCTCAAACCTAGGTTCAATCAAATTCTTCGACAACAATCTAAAATCCAGATTCAACTATCAAATTAATATGAAAAGTGTAACAAAAGCATAATAAGAATAACAATTAGTTGCACCAAAACAATCAAAAAGTATATACTAATTTACTCTCTTTTTTTTAGTAAATCATCCCAAACTTGTTCAATTATTGATTCATTGTGGCTTTTCGAGTTTTGATAACAAAGAGAACTGTGAAAAAATAAAAATGGCAAACACCAACTTCAGCAAAAAATGTATTTTTTTTCTACGAGGCTTAGCAAAAAAAGGAAACAAAGAAGAAAAATCGAGGGAGTAGGGAAAATGAACGCGAAAAGAGAGAGAGAGAGGTGCCGCCGGAGAAAGAGGGTTGCGACGGAGCACCGTGCTGCCTGGGGGAGGGGGTTTCCAGCAAGGAGAGAAAGAAATGAGAGAAGGAACAAAAGAGATAAAGAGAAAAGAAAGGGGTCGGGAGGTATTAAAATCAATTTCTGACTAAATCGATTGGAAATTTGAAAAAACAAAATTCACTGATTCGGTCGCAAATAAGGTCAACGAAGTCGGACCTTGTTTTAATAAATTTTTACGACTGAATCGGTCGCAACTTTTTTTTTTAAAGTTTTTTCTCCAACCGAATCGGTCGCAAATGAGGCAAACGAAATCATACCTCATTTTAATATTTTTTTGTGACCGAAATGGTTACAATTTTTTATTTTTTTTTGTTTATTTATAATTTTTTTCTGACCGGATCGGTCGCAAATGCCTTCGCGGTATTTTTCATCAAATTTTGCGACAGATATAGACGGAATATTCGTCGTAAACATTAATAAAAATTGAAAAATATATTTTTAGGGCATTTCTGATCTATTCCATCGGAAATTTTAGACTACTTTTTCCGTCGGAATATTTCGGTTAGAAATGAGCTATTTTCTTATAGTGTTCCCTCTTTCTTATACTTTCTACATTCCAATTTATTTTAACCTGTTTTATTTTTAGTTCGTTCCAAAAAGAATGATCTCTTTCCCTATTTGAAAACAGTTTACCTTTATGCAATGATTTATAGCCACACAAAATATATGTGCCTCATTTTACACCAAAAGTTCAAATGTCTTCTTTATTTTCTTAAACTTTGTGCCAAGTCAAATATTTTTGTATAAATTGAAACGGACGGAGTAGTTTTCTTGCTAAAGTTTTTGTTTGAAGCATTTTTCACCCTCTGCCAGTTATGTACAAAAATTGGTATTATGGGAAGGACTATACCTACTGTACGACCTACCCAAACTAGTTTCAGATTTTTTCGAACACCAGAAGACAAGTCCGGCGTAACTAGTTAGCTCCAGGAGCCTTTTTCAAATTCTGAAGGTTGTTTTTGGGTTACCAGGTTCTTCTGTTTAGAATTTATATTCTGAAATTTCTTTTTGGGCTTCAGATTTTTTAAAAATATGGAGGATTCAAAAATAATAGATAACAATAATTCTGTAGATAATAATTCTATTTCGCATGGTATTAGTATGGAAAAACTGGATGGTGTTGGTTCATATCTTGCCTGGTCAAGGATTGTTTGTTGTTTAATAAATCTAGTAAAATGATTGGTTATATTATTGGAGAAAATAAACAACCTGTTGTGACTAATGCTACTTATAGTCAATGGGTTTCTGATAATTTCCTTGTTATGACTTCGCTTTTGAATAGTATGCATCCTCGAATTTCTAAATAATATTTGTTGCTTGATACTGCTGAAAAAATCTTGAATTCAACCAAGCATACTTATTTCGCAAATGAAATGATGCCCAGGTTTTTGAAATTCGAAATAAAATTCATGCGACTAAGAAAAGTGAGGTGACTACCACTATTTATTATTTCGAGTTAAGCGGGTTATGGCAGGAGATTGACTACTATAAGGATCTCCAAGCAAAGTGTATTGATGATGCAGTTCTCTTTCAGTGATTGATTAAAAAGGAAAGGGTCTATGATTTTCTAGACGGTTTGAATCAAGAATATGATCAAATCAGGGTTCAAGTTCTCTGTAAAGTTTCTTTTTCTTCTCTTGAGGATGCATACTCTTATGTTCAACAAGAAGAGAGTCGATGAGGGGTAAATGCTTTATTTAGCACTAATAGAGAAGTTCGGGTTAGTTGTGTCTCATGAACAACCAAAGGTGTTCACTTCTGATAATGATCACCCACATTGTGATTAGTGTAGTGTAACACTCCGTAAATTCGGCTTAGGTATGAATGTGTTAAATGAGCAGTAAGGTTATATTTTGGACATGTAAAGTTCTATTGGTATGAGTATGGATGGAAATAGTTATTTTAGAATCAAGACGAAGAGTGAGGTATACAAGATTTGATAAAATCTATGAAGTTTACAAAAGGTTAGTCTTGCATGAGGTTTAGTGAAAAACGTGTACGGTATTTGGGAAAACTCAAAAGATGAAAGTTGTAGGCCTTTGAAATAGATTTCCAACGGTAAACTGTGGAGCCCAAAAAAATCTCTGTGCAAAAACTTATATGTGTTTTACAGAACAATATGCAATATCCGTGCTCAATGTGCGCCCCAAACGCGGCCGCGAACATGGGGCAGTGTTCCTGCCATTTTCCGCGGTCAGGCCTACAAGTGCACGTGGCGTACTTGGGGAGTCATTTTAAACACCTATTTCATCCCCCCACAGCCCCAAAACATAAAAACTTGCTCTAGATAGGAGAGATCTCAAAAACCTAACTCCTTAAGGGTCCCTCCACCACCCAAGGTAAGTTATAATGGTGATTCTAAGTTAATTTTAATTTTCCAACATCTTATTAATAGGGGTAAACCCTCCATATCATTAGGTATTCGATTGGAACATCATTCTTGAGAGAAGGAACCCGAGAACTCGAATTCAAGGGGATTGAACTTCAAAGAGGTAATGTCTTTACCCTCTAATTGATTCTAGCATTGGTTCAATGATTATAGACCCTAGTTCATGAGATATGAGTTGATGGGTTTGATAGAAAAGCATGAATAGTTATAGATTTGGTGTGTTGATTGTTCATTATTGGTTAAGGGTGTTGTTTACCTTATGGGTGATAAAGAATAATGTTGATTATAACCATTTGAGACTCTAGAATTTATCTAGAAGCAAGAGAATGGGTTATTGGGTGTAGAGACATCATTAATAAGGACTATGAAGCTTTATTCCCACCAAGTGTTTGATAAAATGTTTAAGTTACCAAAACATGAGTATCATAGCTAATATGGAATCCCTTTGACGTGTATTGCTATAGATTAAAGTTGAAAATGGTTCAAAAATGTTGTATTACGCTCAAGAGCATGAAGTTAAGGTATGTGAGGCTAACTCTTTACGTTTGGGAATGTCTATGATTCTCCCTACGCCCCATTAACAATGAAATTTACTAGTTTCCTCATAAAGTAATTATGCCTTAGTTCGATGAATTGTCGTAGAACTTCTATTCTCTAGATGGCATAGTTTCATAGTCATTCAATATTCTATGAGTTTCAGTTATGAAAAATCAACTTATTATGAATACACATCTCAGTCTAGTCCTATTCATTATTCCGGTATCATGTAACTCAGTATGGTTCAATATTTCAGTATGATGTATTGCAGTATGATTCTCAGTTGCTGAATGTTGAACACATGTATTTGGGCCCGAGGCCGCAGTTTAGGCTTTATGCATTTTGGGTCTGAGGCCGCAATTATGTATACGTATACTTGGGCCCGAGGCAACAGTTTGTGCACACACACACACACACACACATATATATATGTATATATATATATATATATATATATATATATATATTGGGCCTGAGGCCACAGTTTATTTATTTAGATATACAGTTGGTTCCTCATTTAGAAGAGGGAGTATTCATAACCTTACTTTTTATGTTTAGTTCAGTTATCAGTTATCAGTTATCAGTTATCAGCTATCAGCTGTCAGTTAGCATTTTAGTTTCAGTTTCAACAATTATCATTTCAGTTATCAATTATTAATTCTCAGTCATTAGCTTAGCTTTAGTTTTAGCATTTATAATTCTTTCTTTCAGTTGCTTTACATATTAGTGCAATTCAAATGTACTAACGTCCCTTTGGCTTGCATCTCACGATGCAGGTAATGATTTATAGGTTGACGATTCAGAGCGCTAGGATTCTTGTACCAGCTATTTGGTGATCCCCAGTTCTTTCAAGGCATTACCATACCTTACAGTCTTCAGTATTTTCATATAGTCAATGTTTTCAGTACTTCATTAGAGGCTTCATAGAGTAAAGTAGCAGTTAGACAGAGTCACAAGCATTTAAGGTTGAGCAATATTGATACATATATGTTTCAGGCTTATATTAGTGTTTCTGCATTTGATTTATATCATTTAGACTTTCAGTATATCAGCATGTGTTAGTTTACCTTCCGCATTCAGTATGTTACGATATCACACGTTGATTCAGCCAGCCAGTTGGTTCACTCGGTCGCATGTAGTCAGGCACCGAGTGTCGTGTTACATCCAGGCCCAGGTTCGGGACGTGACATGTAGAAAGCCAAGGAATACAAAGGAGACATGCTGGAAACTACATGGTATACCAACTAGAGGTCGTGGAGGAAAATGTGTAGGTCCATCAATGGTTCAGGCTAACATTTCAGAAAATATGGAGACATCCAGGGAAACTGCTTTTAGAGAAGCTTTGTCTTTGGATGAAGTTCAACATCTTCGCCGTCTCCTGAATAAATTTGACTCTTCTAATGCTGCCACTTTCAGTTATGTGCAGTCAGGTATTTTCTATACTCACCTTAATTCTTGGATTATTGATTCTGGTGCAAATAGAATATTACGCGGCGCCTTCCTGAAATTCCCTGGAAAGGCGATGTAAGGCTAAGCAACTGATGTCAGTGCAGTTGTTGTCTGCCAATTGAGGTCCCCTCCGTACGCTAGAAGAGATTGTCAGTGCCGTATGGGAAAACCATGTCAAGAATAATTGAGAGAACAATAATGAGAATTGAAAGAAAGCTTGATTGCATTAATGAAAGCTATTACAAAAGAAGGAACATGGTGTCGAGGGGAAGTGACACCAGCACAGAGAATTTCTTGCTAGAAAGTTTTTGATTGCTTGATTCCCCCTAATAATGCTTAAAAAAATAAACCAAAGTTACAAGACTTGACCTAACTAAACTAGAGGAACATAACGAAAGTACATAGAATAAAACTACTCTATATTGCTTGCTAGAAAGTTTTTGATTGCTTGATTCCCCCTAATAATGCTTAAAAAAATAAGCCAAAGTTACAAGACTTGACCTAACTAAGCTAGAGGAACATAATGAAAGTACATAGAACAAAACTACTCTATATTTACAATTAAAAGGACTTAGTTTTCTACAAGGTAGAAACAGGTCCGTTGTCAGCAACTTTGTCTTTGGCATCACGATCTGTGTGCACAGCATTGTCCGTGTGTGCGACGCTGTTGGCAGCTGCCTGCGGCTTGGCGCTAGCGAGGGATATCGGTGGGGTGACAGAGGCACATGCACGCTTGTCACTTGGCGCATCCAAGACCACGGGGCCGTCTGTGGCGCTAGGCATTGGGAGGCTTGCGAGGACGCCACGAGGCGCGTCCAAGGGGTCATGGGGCATGGCTGGAAAGCGGCCCATAAAATTCTCCCCCACCTGAGTTCGCGACGTCCTCGGTGCCTTACTTGCAAAATAATCTTCAATTAGGCTCTTGTAGTCTTTGAGGTTTGTTCCCCTCTCCCAAGTATTCTCCTCTGCATCACACCCTTGCTATTTCACCAAGAACTCTTGTTGATCCTTCCTTGAGTCATGGATTTCCCGATCATCAAGAATAGCTTTAGAACGCCTTTTCCCGGTTGAATTGGGGCCTCGAATACTGGATGTTGCGAGTTGGCTCCGTGAAGGATCCTCCATGTCTTCCCGAAAAGGTTTCAGAAGGCTGACATTGAAGACATGATGGATTTTCCACCAAGCTGGGGTATCCACCCGGTATGCAACTTTCCCAATGCGCCTTTCAATGGACAAAGGTCCAATGTATTTTTGCAATAAGCGAGGGTCATGGACCCCTACAAACAAGTACCTCTTTGGTATTTTGACCATCACTTTGTCTCCTACTTGATATTCAACAAAGAGACGATTCTGAACAGCATGCCTCTTCATCCGCTTTTGGGCTTTGATAAGATAGCTCCGCACTATCTCCAGATTTCGCTTACATTCTTTTGCGAAGCTGGCAGCGCGAGGAGATTTTGACATGTTGGTGCATTCACGGTGTGTGGGAGTATCGGTTGCTACCCAGTAACAATTTCAAAAGAGCTTTTTTTTGTACTAGATTTGTTTTGTGAATTGAAACACAGTTGAGCAGCATCCAAAAGCTTCACCCAATTCTTCTGCGATCCAGTAACAAAGTGGCGGAGATATTCCTCCAACATACCATTGAACTGCTCTTTCTGGAAATCAGTTTGCGCATGAAAACTTGAGCTATGAATCAATTTTTACCCAAGTCACTTAAATAGTTAGGTCCAAAAGTCGCCAGTGAAGAGTGAATTGTGATCCCTAACGATGTTTTTAGGCAGGCCCCAATATTTGATGACATGAGAGAAGAAGAGTCGAGTTGTATCTTTTGCTAATATATATTGTGGTGCTGTACTAAAGGTTGCATACTTGGAAAACTGATCCACCACAACCAAGATAGTTGTGAGATCACCGACCTTGGGCAATCCGGTGATGAAATTTTGGAGACACGCTTTCCCAAGGTATCTTTGGGACAGCTAGTGGTTCCTAGAGTCCTGCTTGTGTCAAGTGGTCAGACTTGTCCTTCTGGCATACTAGACAAGTCCTCACATACTGAGTGACGTCATCGGCCATTTGAGGAAAATAATATGCATGACGAAGTAATTCCATGGTGCGTTCTTTGTCGGGATGGCCGGCCCACAGAGTGTCGTGAAATTCTGCCAGAAGAGTCCTTCTCAAATCTCCTTCTTTAGGAACATAAATGCAGTTCCCTTTTACCTTCAGGAAACCATCCTCCATATAGAACTGGTGAGTTTTGCCCTGTCCTACTAGATCAACCAAATACTGTGCAGCAGGATGCTTGATGAGTAGATCCTGTATCTGGTCTTTTATGGTGGTAGCTACTTCGCTCCCCCTTAGGGTGGCGAGTAGGCACACAGATTCTAGGTCAGCTCTCCGTCTGAGCGCATCAGCAACATGATTAGTCTTCCCACTTCGGTACTCCAGGTTGAAGTGAAATTCTGCTAGGAGTTCCTGCCACCGGGCCTGTCATCCATTCAGTTTCGGTTGGGTCATGAAATGACTAACAACTGTGATGTATGTCTTGACCACGAATGGGAATCCTAGCAGATAATGCCTCCAAAGGCATAAGCAATGAACGAAAACCAATAATTCTTTCTCGTGGGTGGCATAGCACCGCTCTGCATCCTTCAGCTTCCGACTCTTGTATGTTACGGGATGCCCGTCTGGTAGTAAGACTCTGCCAAGAGTATAGTCGGAAGCATCTGTTTGTACCTCGAATGGCTTTGCCAAATCAGGGAGGGCCAAGACGAAGCTGCTAGACATATCCACTTTTAATGCATTGAAGGCCTTCGCTCGCCTGGGTCCCCAATCCCAAGGCATGACCTTCTTGAGGAGTTATGTCAATGGCACTACGATGAGGGATTAATTACTCACAAATCGCCGATAGAAATTGCATAGACCAAGGAACGCCCTCAAGGCGTGGATATCCTTGGGCGGCGGCCAATCTCTGATAGCTTGGATCTTTTGCTGGTCTATCTTGATCCGCCCTTCCTCAATGACATGTCCGAGGAAGTCGATTTATTTATTCGCAAAGGAGCACTTGGATAGCTTTGCGTAAAATTCATGCTCCTACAACCGGACTAGGACCTTCCACAAGTGCTCTAAGTGTCCTTCTAGGATTTGTAAACCATAATGTCATCCAAATAGACCACCACGAATTCGTCAATGTACTCTCAGAAGACCTGGTTCATCAGGGTGCAAAATATATTTGGAGCATTAGTCAAGCCGAACGGCAAAACCAAGAAGTCGAACGGCCCATATCTTGTCACACAGGTCGTCTTGTGTTCATCACCCTCAGCAATTCGAACTTGCCAATACCCTATCTTCAGGTTAATTTTTGTGAACACCATCGCACCCCCATTCTATCGAACAAGTCTTCCATGAGCGGAATAGGATACTTGTTCTTCACATTTATTTTGTTTAGAGCCTGATAATCCACACAGAGTCGTAAACTACCATCATGTTTCTTTTGGAATAGCATAGCGGGCCCTGTGTCTAGCATCTCCGTCAACTATCTCCGAAACTCGGTGAGTTCGGGTTGTGACATTCTATAGGGTGCCCGGGCAGGTGGCTTCACACCCGACATCAACTCAATCTCATGGTCCACAGTGCTCCTAGGCAGGAGTCGCTTTGGCATCTCATATGGCATGACGTCTTCAAACTCCAGTAGTAGCTCCTTTACGGGTGTAGGAATGAGACCTGATGAGCGTTCTACCCCTTCAATGCATAGGGTAGCTAGGAACGTAGGTTCATGTCTTTTGACTCCCTTCTTCAGCTGCAAGGCCGAGATATTTTCAGCGGCCATCTTCATGGGCATGCACGGGATAATGCAGGGCTTGGACTCATTTTCTCCCATCATCAAAAGCATGCCTGCATATGGTATGGGCATGGTGTTGGTTTGTCTCAAGAATTCCAGCCCAACTATCAACTTGAAGTCATCTATGATCACCACGTGCAAGTTGAATTTCCTTCATAAGGACCCGGCTTCACTGGTACTTCTCTGGCTATTCTACCCACTGGCTGAGGAGGTGAGTTGACCTATGACCTTCCTACAACTATACCAAGACACTCCACTTGAGTTGAGGCCAAGTAGTTGTGCGTAGCACCCATATCTATCATTGCTCGAATGGGTTTGCCATTCACCTTCAGTTCAACAAACATCCAGGTCCCCTCTTGTTTAAGAGGAGTCCTCTCATTCATCATCTTTTTCCCTTTCTTGGTGATTGGGCATGAGTCCTTCTTCTTACAGATAACAGCACCGGTTCCCACTAATGCCTCAAAAATAGAACCAACATTTGCATTGAAGTCACCTACTAGTTCGGTCTGCTCTGCATCATCTTCTTCGTCATCCGTCCCATCATCAAAAGTTTGATGGGCGCTCATTTGTGCATGTGGGCATTCATTATTCTAGTGTGGCCCGCCGCAATGATGGCATCCTGAATGGGGCTTTCTCCCCCAACCATTGTTGTTTGAGACAGCATTGTTACTGCTTGAGGAAGGAGTCTTAGATTTGGTGGATTTCCAATCTCCCCCACTTCTGTTAGGGCCACCATTGTTAGACCGGTCTCCTTTGTATCCCGTTCGGACAGGAAGTCGAGGCCTATCCTTCCAAGTTCCCACTTGATAGTCCCCAAGGCATTCCGTTGCTTGGATCGCCTTGGGTTGGGTATCTACCCTTTCTCTTTGCAGCTCCATGCGATCATAAGGTTTCAACCCTTCCAGGAATGTGAAGAGCTTGTCCTTGTCCCCCATGTCACAGATGTTTAGCATGAGCGTAGAGAATGCTCGCACATAATCCCGCGCTGATTTGATCTGGCTGAGCTCCTGTAGTTTTCTCCTTGCATTGTACTCAACATTTTCGGGGAAGATTTGTAGGTGTATGGCTGCCTTCAGTTCTGCCCATGTCTCCAGAGCATCTTCACCGGCCCTGATGGCTTCGTACTTCACCCGCCACCAGAGTTTAGCATCACCCTGAAGATACATGGCAGCAGTTGCTACCTTCTTGGCTTCTTCTAGGCCTCCCACGGCATCAAAGTACTACTCGATGGCGAAGATAAAATTTTTCACTTCTTTAGCATTCCTAGCTCTACTGTATGGCTTTGGCTCAGGAATTTTCAATTTTTGTGCCATGGGGGCGAGGTTCACAGCACCTTCGATTTGATTTCCACCTCCTCAAAGCAAGCCTTGTAGAGCAGCATTGACAACATTGAGCTGGCCTGTCAAGTTGTCTACAGTTTGTTGCATGGCAGTCATCTTGTCTGCCTATTGTGCCCTGTAGGCTAAATCCTCAGCACGCTCCTATTGGAGGCCCTCGAATTTACCAAAAATTTCGGCTGCCTCAGTGGCTACCGTTTGTCGGTCTCCTTCAGAGTCGCGACTGATGTTTTCTATGTCAACTTCAGCCTGGAGCATTCTGCGGTCCAGGTCGTCCAACCTTTGCACTAGGCTGGTTCTTAGTTCTGGCACCATATTCACGATGGGTCGTAATACGTCAACCGTCTCCTCCAGGGCCGCATTGCGGTCCCCATGATTTACCATGGTCAGAAATGGTGGTAATGCCAATGCGTTCCCTCATCCGGTGTCGAGCCTAGGCTCTGCTACCAATTGTTATGCGGCGCCTTCCTGAGATTCCTTGGAAGGGTGACGTAAGGCTAAGCAATTGATGTCAGTGCAGTTTTTGTCCGCCATCTGAGGTCCCCTCTGTATGCTATACGAGATTGTCAGTGTCGTACCAAAAAATCAATGTCAAGAACAATTGAGATAACAGTAATGAGAATTGAAAGAAAGCTTGATTGCATTAATGAAAGCTATTACAAAATATAGCAACACGGTGTCGAGAGGGAAGACACCAGTACAGAGAATTGCTTGCTAGAAAGTTTTTGATTGCTTGATCTCCCCTAATAATGCTATAAAACAATAAACCAAAGTTACAAGACTTGACCTAACTAAGATAGAGGAACATAATAAAAGTACATGGAATAAAACTACTCTATATTTACAATGAAAAGGACTTATTTTTCTACAAGGTAGAAACAGGTCCGTTGTCAGTAACTTTGTCTTTGGCATTACAATCTATGCGCGCAGCATTGTCTCTGTGCGTGGCATTGTCTCTGCACGCGGCACTGTTGGAAGCTTCCTGTGGCTTGGCGCTAGCGAGGGATATCGGTGGGCCGACAAAGGCACATGCATGATTGTCACTTGGCGTAGCCAAGACCACGGGGTCGTCTGTGGTGCTAGGCATTGGGAGGCTTTCCAGGACACCACGGGGAGCGTCCAAGGGGTCATGGGGCATGGCTGGAAAGCCGTCCATGACAATACACATGATAGGCTCCTCTAAAGGATTTAAAAACTACGCTCCCAGTTCCAAAGGGGATTATGTCATAATAGCCAATGGCTCCCTAACTCATGTCTCTGGAACAGGTTCTGTTGTTTGTTCACCTAATATTACATTATCATATGTTCTTCATGTCCCTGAGTTTCCTGTTATCTGTTAGCGTCATCACAAAAAAACTAAATTGTAGTGTTGAGTTCTCTCCTGATCACTGTGTTTTCAGGTTATTCAAACAAGGAAGAGGATTGGTAGTGGTAAATTGCATGATGACTTGTATTGGATTGATGGAACTCTAGTCAGTACTTTTTTGGAGGAAATAAGGATGTGAACCAAGAAATAATACAGTGGAGTCAATTCACGAATTACATGCTACCTCTACCCCTTTAATTAAACCGAAATAAACATAGATCTATATAGATATCAATTTAATTACATGCTACCTCTACCCAGAATTCGGATTCATAATTCACGAACATACTAAGAGTTTTCTACAAATATTTGTCCGAAAGAAAGTACAGTTGTTTGTGAAACAAAGTAAAAACAGTAAGTATAGGAGTGTAGAAGGGGACGCCAGCAAGACTACCTTGGGTCTCCTAGCTGTGAAATCTGCAACCAACCTCTCGATCAGCCACTACCTGCTCCAAAATCTGCACTGGAAGTGCAGAGTGCAATATCAGTACAACTGAACCCATGTACTGGTAAGTGCCGAGCCTAACCTCGATGAAGGAGTGACGAGGCTACGGCTGGATACTCACAATATAAGCTGCATACAGTGAATAATAAGACAGAAAAGAAGACAGAATAAAATAAAACAGTAACTTGCAAGAAATAAATACAGTACCTAACGTACTTCATCAGTGTTCAGCTATTACCAATCCTTAAGTGCAATTCAATTCTACCTATAGCTAACGCAGTCAAAGAAAGTACATAATCATATAAATTGTTGCGGCGCGTAACCCGATCCCACCGTACATATCATAATCCTCCCTTATTTCTTCTTTATATCATAAACAACAAAATATAGATAAAAGTGTTGCGGCGTGCAACCCAATCCCACCATATCATAATAATCACAATCACGGTTCACCCTTATATCACCACATTCCACCCTTATTACACTTGTTTCGGCGTGCAACCCGATCCCACCGTATAATATCAATCCACCCTTATTCCTCCTCAATATGTATCACCCTTATTTCACCTGTTGCGGCGTGCAACTCTATCCCACCATATTCATATCAATTACACAGGAAGTATAGAAGTTTCACAAATTAACACAAGACCCTTCTCAATACTTAAACTTCATAACAAGGAAAATGGAAATCCTATACTCAATAAAACTCTACACATGTAATACTACCTAGCGAGACCAATCCAGAATATCACTAAAACACAACTAAGAACAGCTTAAGCAAGTAATAGGGGATAAGGAAACTACAGAATAAAAATTATCTTCAACAAGGAGAAACAATATCTAACAAGTAACAATTAGGCATGGAAATACAATTAGGCATATAACAATTAAAGCAGGGGAAAGAAACAATACAAGAAGAATGGAAGAGAAACAGGCAAAACAGATAAATTGGCGGCGCATAAATACTCGTCACCTCACATATACACCGCTCACATGATTTTCATATAGAAATTAAGACAAGGATTCCTAATCCCTCAAGTCAAAGTTAGGCACAACACTTACCTCGCTCTACAGGTCACTCACTGCTCAATTACCGCTTTTCCTCTAGATTCCACCTCCAAACCACTCGTATCTATTCACAATTAACTTAATAACATCAATTATTTCTAAAGAAATCAATTACAATGTATAAATTTAGGTTTCCCAAACTTTCCTCCAAAAAGTCATTCACCTATTCACCCCCAAGCCCGAATATTTAATTAGTTTCGGAATCTGACCCCAAATTGAGATCTAAATACCCAATTTGCAAAAAAAACCCCAATTCTTCCAAAATCCCTAATTTTCTACCATGAAAAAACAAAGTTTAGGGCTAGAAATTTAATAGGTGATGATAGAAATGGAAGGAAATGAGTTAAAGAGTACAAACCTATGAATTGGTGTTGAGTTTTCCCTTCAAAATAGCACCTAGGCTGAGCTCTAATTGAGAGTTTATGAAAAATGGGTAAAATCCCGTTTTTGAATTGTTTTAAGGTCTGGGCGTCAGGCCTTTTTCGCGTTTGCGAAGGGCCTACCGCATTCGTGATGCACAGCATCCTGAAGGGATTTTGGGTTTGTGATGGATTGCATGCGTTCGGGATTGTTCGTCCCCCCCCCCTCCCGGCCATCGAGTTCGCGTAGAACAACCCACTGATCCCCAGCCCCCCTCTAATACCCTACGCGTTCACGTCTTGCCGATGGCATTCGCGAAGAGCAGACCCAAAATC
>ML402080.1:21827-56136 GCA_005239525.1 Nicotiana knightiana | reverse complement strand
AGTGCTCCGCGTTCGTGACCATGGCCTCGCATTTACGTAGAACAAACCATCCCCCAACCCAGCTTACACTTCGCGTTCGCGAGAGAGACTTCGCGAACAGGAAGAAGGAAACCAGAAGGTACTTGAAGCTGCAGAAAAAACCAGATTTTCTAAGTGAAAAACTTCCTGTAGCTGATCTGAAACTCACCCGAACCCTCAGGGCTCCAAACCAAACATGCAAATAAGCCCTAAAACAGCATACGAACTTGCTCGCACGATCAAATCGCCAACATAACACCTAAAACTACGAATTGAACACCAAATCGAATGAAATTTCCAAGAAAGCTTTAAAACTTCTATTTTCACATCCTGGCGTCCTAATCACGTCAAATTAACTCTGTTACTTACCAAAATTCATAGACAAGTTATATTTATTATATTGAACCTGTATTGGGATCCGGAACAAAAATACGGTCCCGGTATCAATAATGCCAAACGTCAATAGATTCTTAAAACCATTAAATTTTAAGACTTTCAATTTTAACAAAAATTCATATCTCGAGCTAGAGACCTCGAAATTCGACTCCAGGCATATTCCTAGGTCCCATATTTCAATACGGACCCACCGGACCGTAAAAATACGGGTCTGAGTCCGTTTACCTAAATTATTGACCGAAGTCAACTAAAAATTAATTTTTAAGGCAAAAATTATTGTTTTTATTAGTTTTTAACATTTAAGCCTTCCGATTAATACCCGGACTGTGCACGCAAGTCGAGAAAAGCTAAAATAAGGTATTTAAGGATTCGGAACACAGAATTTGTTTCTAGAACATTAGATGATCTATCGGGTCATCACATTCTCCACCTCTAAAATAATCGTTCGTCCTCGAATGGACACAGAAAAGTACTTGAACTGGTGAATAGGTGGGGATATCTACTCCACATGTCCGACTCGGACTCACAAGTAGCTTCCTCGACGGGATGACCTCTCCACTACACTCAGACTGAAGGATATCTCTTCTATCTGAACTGACAAACCTGTCGGGATAGAATAGCCACCGACTCCTCCTCATAAGCCAAATACTTGTCCAACTGGAAAGAGCTGAAATCTAACACGCGGGACGGGTCACCATGATACTTCCGGAGCATGGACACATGGAGCACTGGATGAACTGTTGATAATCCCGAAGGAAACACAAGCCTATAAGCCACCTCTCCCACTCTCTCGAGAATCTCAAAAGATATGATGTATCTAGGACTTAGTTTTCCCCTCTTCCCAAACCTCATGATACCCTTCATAGGTGATACCCCAAGAAACACTCTCTCCCTGACCATGAATACCACATCACGAACTCTACGGTCGGAATAACTCTTTTGCCTGGACTGAGCTGTGCGAAGTCGATCCTGTATAATCTTGACCTTGTCCAAGGCCTCCCATACCAGATCTGTACCCAATAATCGAGCCTCCCCCGGCTCAAACCACCTAACTGGCGATCGACACCGCCTACCATATAATGCCTCATAAGGAGCCATCTAATGCTCGATTGGTAGCTGTTGTTGTAGGCAAACTCTGCAAGAGGCAAGAACTGATCCCACGATCCTCCGAAGTCTATAACACATGCGCGGAGCATATCCTCCAAGATCTGGATAGTACGCTTGGACTGCCCGTCTGTCTAAGGATAAAATGCCGTGCTCAACTCAACCCGCGTACCCAAATCACATTGTACTGCCCTCCAGAAGTGCGACGTGAACTGCGTACCTCGATCAAAAATTATAAACAGGGGCACATCGCGAAGACGGACGATCTCACGGATGTAAATCTCTACCAACCGCTCCAAAGAATAGGTAACTGCCACACAAATGAAGTGTGCTGACTTAGTCAGCCTATCCACAATAACCCAAAAGACATCGAACTTCCTCTGATTCTGTGTGAGTCCAACAACAAAATCCATAGTGATACGCTCCCACTTCCACTCAGGATTCTCTATTTGCTGAAACAAACCACCGGGTCTCTGATGCCCATACTTCACTTGCTGACAATTCAGGAACCGAGCCACATAATAAACGATATCCTTCTGCATTCTCCACCACCAGTAATGCTGCCACAAGCCCTGATACATCTTTTCAGCGCTCGGATGAATAGAATACCAGGAATTGTAAGCCTCCTCAAGAATCAACTCATGAAGCCCATCAACATTCGGCACACACACGCGACCCTGCATCCTCAAAACTCGGTCATCTCCAAAAGTAACCTGCTTGGCACCACCGTGCCATACTGTGTCCTTAAGAACCAACAAATAAGGGTCATCATAATGCTGATCTCTGATACCCTCAAACAAAGAAGACCGAGTGACTGTGCAAGCTAGAACATGACTGGGCTCTGAAATATCCAATCTTACAAACTGGTTGGCCAAAGTTTGAACATCTGATGCTAGTGTCCTCTCACTGACTGGAATGAATGCAAGGTTTCCCATACTCACTGCCTTCTTACTCAATGTGTCGGCCACCACTTTGGCCTTCCCGGGATTGTACAAGATGGTGATATCATAGTTCTTCAATAGCTCCAACCACCTCCTCTACCTCAAATTGAGATCATTTTTCTTGAACAAATGTTGAAGGTTACGATGATCCGTGAAAACTTCACACGACACGCCATAAAGATAATACCTCAAAATCTTCAGCACATGAACAATGGCTGCCAACTCTAAATCATGGACATGGTAATTCATCTCATGAACCTTCAAATGCCGAGACGCATATGCAATCACCCTTCCCTCCTGTATCAATTCTGCTCCGAGCCCAATACGAGAAGCATCACAATATACCGTGTAAGATCCTGAACCTTATGGTAACATCAACATCGGCGTTGTAGTCAAAGTTGTCTTGAGCTTCTGAAATCTCGCCTCACACTCGTTTGACCATCTAAACGGGGTATTCTTCTAGGTCAATCTGGTCAACGGGGTTGCTATAGATGAAAACCCCTCCACAAATCGACGGTAGTAACCCGCCAAACCCAAGAAGCTCCTGATCTCCGTGGTTGAAGTGGGTCTAGGACAGTTCTGAACTACCTCAATCTTCTTAGGATCTACCTGAATGCCTTCCGTTGATACGAAGTGGCCAAAGAAAGTGACTCAATCCAACCAAAACTTGAACTTCAAAAATTTAGCATACAACTAGTTGTCCCTCAGAGTCTGGAGCACTATCCTAAGGTGCTGCTCATGCTCCTCCCGATTGTGGGAGTATATCAAGATGTCATCAATAAACACAATCACAAAAGAGTCCAAATAAGGCTTGAACACTCGGTTCATCAAATCCATAGATGCTGCTTGGGCATTGGTCAACCCAAACGACATCACCAGAAACTCATAGTGTCCATACCGCGTCCGAAAAGCTATCTTAGGGACATCGGATGCCCTAATCCTCAACTGATGGTAGCCGGATCTCAAATCAATCTTCGAAAACACCTTGGCACACTAAAGCTGATCAAACAAGTCATAAATCCTCGGCAATGGATACTTGTTCTTGATGGTGACTTTGTCCAACTGCCGATAATCTAAACACATCCTCATAGACCCATCTTTCTTCTTCACAAACAACACTGGTGCACCCTAGGGTGAGACACTAGGTCATGAAGCCCTTATCAAGCAAATCCTGCAACTGTTCCTTCAATTCTTTCAACTCTGGCGGGGCCATCCGGTATGGTGGAATGGAAATGGACTGAGTTCCCGGAGCCAAATCAATACAGAAATCAATATCCCTGTCGGGTGGCATCCCCGACAGGTCTACAGGAAATACACCTGGAAACTCACGAACAACCGGCGCAGAATCCATAGAAGGAACCTCCGCACTAGAATCACAAACATAAGCCAAATAAGCCAAACACCCCTTCTCGACCATTCGTCGAGCCTTCATATAAGAGATAACCGTGTTGGTAGAATGGCCAGCAGTCCCTCTCCACTCTAATCGAGGCAACCCCGTCAAGGCTAAGGTCACCATCTTGGCGTGACAGTCCAATATAGCGTGATAAGGTGACAGCCAATCCATACCCAATATAACATCGAAATCAACCATATCGAGGAGTAGAAGATCTACACCAGTCTGAAGACTCCTAATAGTGACCACACACGAACGTTATACACGATCTACAACGATAGCATCCCCTACCGGTATGGACATAAATACAGGGCACTCAAAGAATCACGAGGCACAACCAAATATGAAGAAAAATAAGATGAAACATAGGAGTAAGCAGATCCCGGATCAAATTGAACACCAAATCGAATAAAAATTCCAAGAAAGCTTTAAAACTTCTATTTTCACATACGGGCGTCCGAATCACGTCAAACTGACTCCGTTTCTTACCAAAGTTCACAGACAAGTTATATTTATTATATTAAACCTATACCAGGATCCGAAACCAAAATATGGCCCCGGTATCAATAATGCCAAATGTCAATAGATTCTTAAAACCATTAAATTTTTAAACTTTCAATTTTCAACAAAAATTCATATCTCGAGATAGGGACCTCAAAATTTGACTCTAGGCAAATGTCCAGGTCTCATATTTCAATACGGACACACCAAGACCATCAAAATATGGGTCCGGATTCATTTACCCAAAACGCTGACCGAAGTCAACGAAAATCAAGTTTTAAGGTAAAAATTCTTGTTTTATTAAGTTTTTAACATCTAAGCCTTCCGGATAAATACCCGAACTGCGCACGCAAGTTAAGAAAGACTAAAATGAGGTGTTGAGGATTCTAAATACATAATTTATTTCTAAAATATCAGATGACATGTCGGGTCATCACACATAGACTGGCTTTAAAGAAGTTATATCCTAATTTGTTTTTTAGAACTGGGTTTGAATCTTTATTTTGTGATGCTTGTGAATTTGTCAAGCATACTGGAAACTATTATTCTTTGAGTAATAATTAAGGTACAACTCTTTTTTCGACTATTCATTCGGATGTGTGGGGTCCTACTCAAACAGTTTCTTTATCTGGTAGTAGATGGTTTGTTACTTTTATTGATTTTTGCACTAGAATGACTTGGATGTATTTGTTAAAGGTCAAAAGTGAAGTTTTCTCCTGCTTTCAGTCATTTCATAAGATGATTTGCACTCATTTTGAGGCTAAGATAAAAATCTTGCGTACTGATAATGGCACAGAATACATGGATAAAAATTAAATACCTGGGGTTGCTTGTACTCATACTACACTCTGCACTTTATGTGCAGATCCAGATGTTGCTGACTGTGGTAGCTGCTAATAAGCCGTATCCGTACTATTGGGAGATTCAAGGTAGCACTGTTGTTTCGTTTGTTGGGCTTGGAGTCTACTCTCTATTTATGATATTATTGTTAAGTCTTTCGGACAATATTATATCTTGTCCAGACTATGTACTTAATACTTTATAGATCTCACGTAGTTGGTGACACTAGATTTTGGGGTGGTGGTCAGTTGTATCGCTCACTACTAAAAAAAAGTAAATTTCTGACTAAAAAATTCTGACCGAAATAAAGCAGTCAGAATTTCCGGCTGTTTCAGTCGGAAATATATTAAAATTATATTTTCATTTATTTAATAATTTTTGCCTCCAAATTTCGACCATTTCCATCGATCAATTACACAGAAAATGCCGCAAAATTATAATTTTGGAATTCCGACTGAGTCAGTCGCAAAAATTAAAAAATTAAAATAAATGTACGACCGATTTGGTCAGAAATTCTAAAAAAAATGGGTTTGAATGGTCAAGGCATTTGTGACCAATTCGATCGCATATTGAAATTTTAAAATTTCAAATTACAATTGAATCGGTCACAAATGTTTTTATACAGCTCCACAATCTCGTTTTTCCTTCTTTATTATTTATTCTCTATTTTTTATTCCTCTACTCTTCTTACCCAATCTATTTTCCTTCTGCTCTCAATACAAGGTAAGTAACTCCGTCTCTCTCTCACACACTCTCCTTCTCCCTCTCCCATCCCCCTCTCCCCCTTCCCCGTCCAGCCCCCTCCCCGTCCCCATAATTGTTTTTGCCTTATTTTGTTAAACTATTTTCTATTGCAGTGAATCTGGTGGCTCTTCTCCTCTCCGGCGGTGGTCCAGCAATTTCTCTAGTGAAGTAAATCTGACGGCTTTGGTACAAGGTAAGTTTATTTGCTAGTAATAATCATTTTTTTTGGGTTTCATATGGTTCAAGGATTTTAGATTTACTGTGAAAACTTTCTTGTTCTTAATATTTTTATGCTTCCCCTTGTCTGTTTGCAATCCAGGTTCTATTGTTCTTCTCTTGTCTTGATATGTTAGCGTAATTATATCTCCTTGCCTGCCTATTTTGCTCTTAAATTTTTAGTTAGTATTTGCCCTAGTATTGTCAAATTAATTGCATTAGTGATAGCTTTGCCTACTTGTTTATATTGTTATCTACCTGTTTACATCTTTATTTTGAATCTTTTATTTTATATCTTTATTACACATTTCCTTTGTGACCTTTAATTCTAGATTATAGCCCCTTTAGCTCTGTATTGTATTTTTTCACCTATTTTTCTATTCTTTAGTTGTAGATTATATTTCGTTTAGTTCCTTTTTATTTATTCACCTATTCGTCTGACCTTTAGTTGAGATTATAGTTCCCGTTAGTTAATTTATTTTATTTTTTCACCTGTTTTGCGACCTTTAGTGGTAGATTATATTTCGGTTATTCATTTCATTTTTGTCGCTTGTTTTCGGGATAGTGCTTGTGTAGTTGTCAAGCCCCCAACTTAGGGAGGGGCGTGGTTGGCACCCGATGCTGCATTGGCCCGAGCGAACCACTCTATAACTCATTCATTCCTTTTGTAACTATCATGGGCCAACATGGCCACAACTCGTGATGTACAATTGTAAGTGGGCAAATGTTATATCAATGAGTCTTTGTTCATAAAATATGAATACATATGGGCTGTCAAGGACTCTAAAATACTGTACATAGTAAACATGTGTCTATGAAGCCTCTAAGATTATTTGACATAAAATGGGACAGGGTACCGGCCTACCCATAAGTTTGGAAAAAAAGACTTCTGACACGATGACTCATAGACTCGGCTGCACTCCGAATGAGGTGGAGTCTTATCGATCCTTTGTTGAAGCCAATATCGTCTACCATGAAGGATCATCAAACTGATTATCTACCTGCAGTCATGAATACATCGTCCCCAACAAAAGGACGTCAGTACAAATAATGTACCGAGTATGTAAGATAGTATATAGAAAGCTGAAACTGAACTGAAATCTGAACATATGCTTACCTGCTGATACTGACTCAACTCTCTCAATATAGTAAGTAAAATAGATGTCTGGTCCTATAAGGCTCGGTATACATATACAACTGCTCTGCCGAAGTAGGTTCTCTCATAGACGCTCGGCCATACTAGGCTCTGTGTCTCGACCAACTGGACTTGCTCATAGGCGCTCAACCACAGTAGGCTCAGTATATAACTTTACCATCTGATCTGATGTTTCCCAATAGGGGTCTGCCCATCGAGTATAGCTCTATGGTAATGAAAATACTGTGATACTTTATATATATAATCTCTTCTCTCTTGACTGGAAAAGGAAAATACTCAAATGAATATGAAGTGAAAGATAATACTGTAACTTGCGAGACTAGAAAAATATACGTAAATTCCGGGATATGAATTTTTCTTTATGCCTCGTTATCAAACTCATGTAATTACGAGACCATGCCAAAATAAAAGAAGGGCTTAGCCTTAACATACCTGGAGTAGGGGAAAATCTGTATAATATTCTTGGATAAGGTTGCACCATGTAACGTAAGAAGAACTTAGTTAAGAACTACAACATTCTCATACCCAGATATACGAACAAGTTTCCAAATCCTAAATTCCCATAAATCAAAAATGAGACACCAAGGATTCCTGTGTAGTAGGAAAGAGGCACGTCCTTAATTGGAAGAACTCCCTGACTAATTTGATACCATCCTAATCCTTCTGGAAACAATTTATATTGCACCTCTATAAATATTTCATTCATCGGCTTATGATTTTGCAAACCATATTTCGTTTATCAATTTGCTCATTTTTGCTTTGCTTTAATGGGAAGCAGCCATCGTTTTCTTTTTCTCTTGGTATTACTCCACATGTAGCTATAATCATCAAGCAAATTCACCTTGTAGTGAGATCTAAGCTTATTAAAATAATAATAGAAAGGCTTTTTTTTTGGGAAAAATACAGATTCCTCCATTTTAAATCATCCCACATATACTATAATACATGAGTCATACTTGTATTAAGGCGAAAATTTGCCACGTTGTGTTCTTATCCAAAATATTTTGGATAATTACCAATTATCCGGATAATTAAGAAATGTCTCAAATTAATTTAAAATACTACTCATTTTTAATATACTTTATATATACCCTACTGTCATGGTCATGTGATACCTCGTATGGCACTAGTCCATAAATATTGAGTATTTTAACTCGGGCCGTATTTTATCACAACATGCCAAACTTGGACGAAAATTCATTTTCTTTGACTTGCTTCCCCTCTCACCTTCACGAATTTACTTATCACTTGTTTGAAATAGCGTAATGCTTAAAATCTCAAAATAATCTCATCCCTGCACTTACGTCGATTAACTTACGACGAAACTTTAACATACGAAAATGTGGGATGTAACATCATTCCCCTCTTTGGAATATTCGTCCTCGAATATTGACTGGTGCTCTTATCATTTCATAGCCTATGTCTTCCGAATACTTTATTACTCTCCTTGCCATCTAGGCAACTATTCTGTGATTAAATCCGAAGGCCAGGGCATTCCCCCATTTAGGCCTCTTTCTCACACCACGACTTATGGTCGGAATCCTTCCAGTCTCGTGACTGTTGCTACCTTTTATCATGTAGCATGCACGGCTCAGACCTTGTAAGTGCGCTTATGCATCTCTTCTCTCCTTTTTCCTCCAGCTTTTAACCAATTTCCAGGACTTACTTTGTGAACATATACAGAGTTTAATAAGATGTCCCTCTGGGAATTTATTTGTTGAACTTAAGAATATTGTTATACCTTATTTCATAGATCCGTTTATTCATTCGTATGACTTTACTGTATCTAGGTAGGTCATACTATACCATAAATCATACTTCGATTTATCGTTACTGTGGTCTGCAACCAACTCCAGGTTACTTTCGTTGCCTATCCTATATGTATAAATCTATGTCCTTTAATGTTTCTTCATTACTGTTAATCTTAAGAATGACGACCTAATCTCACCTCATACTTTGTGACTTTTGTCCATCCATTGTCGATTCGCCTTAATGTAGATGTATCATCTATTAGTGATAATTTGATCTCTTATGTAACATTGCCGCTAGGGCTCACGTCTCATCGTGGAACATTTGAAGTGATTGTCTTGATCCACCTGGGGATGATACGATACTATACTTCCATAATCGTATTTCATAGCATCCTACTGTGATTTACCTTATGTGGGTATTTTAATCCTATACAATTCATGAAATCATTACTCAATCAAAGGCCCAAACGTCATCCTTCCTCTATCACAATTTCACCTTCATTCTACTATCAGAGTAGCATTCCATCTCTTCTGAATTCCATTAGTCTTAGACTCATTTGAGTTCATTTAGGCTATACTGAGATTTGTATAACTTACAGAAACCATCAGCTCTTCTTGTTTTCATGGGGTTAATCCTGAGGACTTATCCATTCTCGTCACCCTCTCACTTGCCCTTTCTTATCCTTACTCCTGTCTTCCTAAAATCTTATTGCTTTACCATACTTTAGCTTGCGACCTACACATATCTATTTGTATTACTCACAACCTTCCTTCAACTTGATTGCATCATAGGTTCCCTTTTGTTATTTTGGAACATCATCCGAGACATCACACCATCTCTAACTCTTCTTTACTCTCTTAACTAGACCTCTCAGTACCTAGAAATCATAGGTTGGATGATATACCACTGAAGACGCTGCTATCATTCCTGGATATTGAATCCCCGCGTTTCTAGCTTTTTATCCGAAAGTATGGACTATTCACGATCTTCTGCCTTTGAGTATCTCGTACGCTGTTCACCTTTACCTTACCTTTAAATCCCTCATCGTATATTCTATCTCTTTCATGACTTCCCTTCCACCTAGGTGTAATTTTCGTCCATAACTTTAAGCTCTATTATACTACTTGTACCTCTAGTGCATACACAACCTGGTGGGAGCTTCGTACTGACTATTTATGAGGCTGGTACTCTTCTGACCGACTTCATCATAGGGTTGTTATAGAATATGGTTGTCGTACTATCCCTCTTGTACCTATGATATTAAGAGTGGCCCTGTAATGTGCTCAATCACGATTTCTATAATTTTCTGGGTCCAATAATCAGATTCCTGATTTACTTTGTTGATGTAACTCTTTAGCTTCCACCTTTTTCTGATCAGCCTTTATGTAGGTTTAAGCTATCTCCTGCTCTGCGGTTCATGGTATTAGTTATTAATTTAGCCTTTTATGGACGCTGAGGAATATCCATGATACAATCCTTTTATAATTAAATCCTTCTTCTATGACCTGGGCACAATTCCTTCTTTTAACGTATACCAGAATCTTCTACGGTTGTATATGTTGCATGTATAAAACTTCGAACCCTTAAGTGCATTCGTAACGTAACCAACTCTGGATCATTGATCGAATAATTTCTTTCATTTCATCTTAGCTTTCTTTCAAGTTAAGCTATTACTTTTCCTAGTATTTCTACCCCCATGTTGCATCCATACTTAGCTTATCTTAGTGCCCACACATGCCAGAGTTTTCGTGCAACTCATATGATCTCGAATATTACCTTTAGTTTTACTTCCCATTCATTAGCCACGGTAGGTTCCACTTTCTTTTGGAGTGATTCCAATGTTGTTGTAAGACTGTTGTTATACGACCATTTCCTCTTTAGGTCGTTGTGCTTTGGTTGAAGCCTTTTTCCTTATTTCCTCAACTAGTTTTTCATTGTGATACTTAGGGGGGAGGATCTTTGACTCTTGTAAGGCTGCGAGCTTATCACATCGTATGTCTGACGGAATTTTTGATGTTCTTCCTCGCCTATAATTACCCATAGTTACTTATCTCCGCGCCCTTGTGCTTGTAGGGTTACTCCTGAACTAATATTTTGATTGTCTTCATGGTGGAACTTTCTTTTATTTCTGTAACACTCATACATACCTTTTCAGCTTCCCCAAATCCTATATGGATATTTTTCAAGGATCACGATGTCATAATTGTGAGGCTGAATTCCCCATATTGGGGTTCCCTATGTTTATTTTGCACGATCTGTTGATTTGTCTGTATTCTTTTGTCTAGCCATTTCTAGGATCTTCTTGAATCAACTGCTAATTGCTTGTTGGCCCATTCTCGCATCAATATTCCGCGTAATCTTTCTTGGGTCATTTCCTTTGTCTTAATTTGCCTCTCGCACTGGCTCCTTATTAATAAACAATATCTCGGGCAGGAACCCTTACTTCCTTTCCCTGACGTCGTGTTTGCATAATTCTCTGGTATCGTAGCATAATTGTAGGCTTTAAATAAGAGCTATCTCATCCCTTTCTCATTTTTATCGCATTCCTCCTTTATCATTCCATATTCCCCCCTTTGGGGGAGTACCAAGACTTGGAGCTACGATGACCTACCTATAGACGTTTTTCCTCTCCATCTTTGGCATCCTTTCGCATCATCAATGACCCTTACTCGCCTTGCGGTAATCCTTCTGTACCAAGGATAACAAAATTCTTCACTCGCAATGGTGGCAATTAGTGTAACTGGCACATATAGTTCTTTAAGCTTAACTTTTCTCACATTTCTTGCTTTAGGGAAGCATTTTCCTTAATGACCACCCTCTGAATTCGTCATGGATCTTCTTCTGTTGTCCATTCTATTACTGCCGGAACGCAATCTAAAATTCTCATGATGCTGACTATTATCAAATCACTCAGTTCATAATTCATGTTTAGTTTATCTTGTTCACGAATCCATATTGATTTCTATTACTCTGTGGTCTAACTTTCCCTTCTGTTAATCACGTTAGCATCGCGAAATTATTTCTCAAAATGAGGACGTGACTGTATGGCATATACTCTTTTGTTGTCTTAAGGCCCATCACCCCTCGTCTCTTTCTTCATTTGACTATAGATTCTGTAATACTGTCATCTTTATGACCTACCTTTGTTATCCATGTATCACATCTTACTCTTTAATGCTTCATTAGCTCTCTTCTTATTTCTTGATAACATTTTTGTCTATCAGTTTATTCTGAAACTTCAACAAGATATTCTTTCACTTTTAGTTCTCCTTGCTTCATTCATCGGCTCTTCGGGTTTCTCAACCCCCTCGCTTTACTAGGGACGAGAGTCACACCAAAGTAATATTTATCCCTTTCAGGATTTCAGTGCCTATCTTCAGAATTTTTTTTAATCACGCTAGTATTCACATCTAATTGTAACATTCTAGAGTGCACCACCTGGGTGTCTCACAAGGAGATCTATTAGCAATTTTGTAATATCCTTCGGAAATGTCAACTAACGCAAACCATCCATTCATCATTTTGGGTTACCCTAACCCTAGCTGGATCCTACTATCATGTCCTTCTCTTAAACCATATATGTTAGCTCCCATAGGGCATGACTTGAGATAGGTGTAGCTGATTGTACGTACGTCTATTAGTGTTGAAGATAATTCAAAATGCTTATATCTACCTTCTTGAATGGTAAATAAATATAATCTTTATTAATTGGGACCTTGTACCCTTCTTCACCTTGCTTCTTTTACTTGCTGCAACTTGTGTCTAACTTCTGATTCCGTTATTCCTTTTTTACCGTAAGACCACATAAGTATTCTTTCCTAAAAGCTCCTTATCAAGAACTGTGCACCTTTTAGTACACGCATGATCTGCTGAAGACCTCGCATTTACTTATCATAAGCAAGATGCAAAATAGAGTTCCTCTAATTCAACACTTCCACAGCTATATCTCTTATCGATCATCTTTCTGAACGTAGGCATCGTCTTATTATGAATAAAATAGAAGTTCAAAATTTGAATTCTTATAAATGAGCTCTACCACACGATCTAGAGCAAGAATAAAGAGTGACAATCCTAAATGCCCGGTAACCTCCTGCTTATAAGTGTGGTGCACGACACACCCATAAGCAAGACTCTACCAGACACGGCTAGTAGACTTCCTAGGGCAGAACTGCTCTGATACCACTTTTGTCATGCCCCCAACATAGGGAGGGGTGTGGCTGGCACCCTATGTCGCATTGGCCAGATTGAACCACTTCGTAACTCATTCATTTCTTTTGTAACTATCATGGGCCAACATGGCCACAACTCGTGATGTACAATTGTAAGTGGGAAAATGTTATGTCAATGAACCTTTGTTCATAAAATATGAATATATATGGGTCGTAAAGGCCTCTGACATACTGTACATAGTAAACATATGTCTACAAAGCCTCTAATGTTATTTGATATAAAATGGGACAAGGTACCGGCCTACCTATAAGTCTGGAAAAAAAAACTTCTGACACGATGACTCATAGACTCGGCTGCACTCCAAATGAGGTAGAGTCTTACCGATCCTTTGTTGAAGCCAATCTCGTCTACTATGAAGACTCATCAAACTGATTATCTATACCTGCAGGCATAAATACAGTGTCCCCAACAAAAGAACGTCAGTACGAATAATATACCGAGTATGTAAGGTAGTATATAGAAAGCTGAAACTGAACTGAAATCTGAGCATATGCTTACCTGCTGATACTGACTCAACTCTCTCAATATAGTAATTAAAATAGATGTCCGGCCTATAAGGCTCAGTATACATATACAACTTCTCTACCATAGTAGGCTCGCTCATAGGCGCTCGGCCATACTAGGCTCTGTGTCTCAACCAACTGGGCTCGCTCATAGGCGCTCGGCCACAGTAGGCTCGATATATAACTTTACCATCTGATTAGAGGTTACCCAATAGGGGCCTGCCCATCGATTATAGCTCTATGGTAATGAAAATATTGTGATACTTTATATAGACTTTCTGCTCTCTTGACTAGAAAAAGGAAATACTCAAATGAATATGAAGTCCTGATAAAGAGAATATTGTAACTTGCGAGACTAGAAAAATATACGTAAATTCTGGGATATGAATTTTTCTTTATACCTCACTAGAAAACTCATGTAATTACAAGACCATGCCAAAATGAAAGAAGGGCTTAGCCTTAACATACCTGGAGTAGGGAAAAATCCGTATAATATTCTTGGAAAAGGTTGCACCAGGTAATGCAAGAATCACTTAGTTAAGAACTAGAACATTCTCATACCCAGATATACGAACAAGTTTCCAAATCCTAAACTCCCATAAATCAAAAACGAGACACCGAGGATTCCTGTGTAGTAGGAAAGAGGCACGTCCTTGAGTTGGAAGAACTCCCTGACTAATTCGATACCCTCCTAATCCTTCTTGGAAATAATTTATATTTTAGCTCTATAAATATTGCATCCATTGGCTTACGATTTTGCAAACCATATTACGTTTATCAATTTGCTCTTTCTTGCTTTGCTTTAATGGGAAGACGCCATCGTTTTCTTTTTCTCTTGGTATTACTCCACATGTAGTTATAATCATCAAGCAAATGCACCTTGTCATGGTCATGTGGTTTCTCGTATGGCACTAGTCCATAAATATTGAGTATTTTAACTCGGGCCGTATTTTATCCTAACATGCCAAACTTGGACGAAAATTCATTTTCTTTGACTTGCTTCCCCTCTCACCTTCAAGAATTTACTTATCACTTGTTTGAAATAGCGTAATTCTTAAAATCTCAAAATAATCTCATCCCCGAACTTACGTCGATTAACTTATGATGAAACTTTAACATACAAAAATGCGGGATGTAACAGTAGTGACTCGTAGATTATAGTGGCTTTGGTGAAAGATGGTATGGTATGGTCTTGTCCTCGGGGTGTCAGCGGGGGAGAGGGGGTGGGAGAGGTAAAGGGAATAAGAGGGATAAGGGAGCTACTAGGATGAGAGTGAGGTCTTGGAACATAGGAACTTTGACTGGAAAATCTATAGAGTTAGCGAAGATTCTTGAGAAAAGGAAGATTAATATAGCTTGTGTACAGGAGACTAGGTGGGTAGGGGATAAGGCGCGGGATGTGGGCAGTTTCAAACTTTGGTGTTCTGGGAGGGTGGGGGCCATGAACGAGGCTCGGTATCTTAGTGGATAAGGACCTTCGTGAACTAGTGGTGGAGGTTAGGAGGGTGAATGACAGGTTGATGACTATTAAGCTAGTTGTTGGAGTTTTTAATTTGAACATAATCAATGCGTACGCACCCCAAGAAGGTTTGGATGAGGAAGTCAAGGGACGTTTCTAGGAGGATTTGGATGAGATGGTGTGTGGTATCCCGCATACCAAGAAGCTTTTCATAAGAGGAGATTTCAATGGCCACATTAGAGAGACGTCTCGGGGTACGATGATGTGCATGGTGGCTTTGGTTTTGGAGATAGAAACGGAGGAGGAGCGTCTTTGCTGGACTTTGCTAGAGAATTTGATTTGGTGATAGAAAACTCGAGTTTCTCGAAGAAGAGGGAGCACTTGGTCACCTTCCGGAGTTCGGTGGCCGAGACTCAGATTGATTATTTACTCTGCAGGATGTCAGAAAGAGGTCTTTGCACGGATTGCATGGTCATCCCGAGTGAGAACCTCTCGACCCTTCATAGGCTCCTGGTCATGGACCTTGAGATCACGAGGAAGAGGAGGAAGGGGGCGATATATAGCAAACATAGGATCAAGTGGGGAGCCTTGACGGAAGCTAAAGCGCAGGAGTTGGGGGTCAAGCTGGTGAATATGGGGGCTTGGAGGAGTAGTGGTGATGCAAGCACTATGTGGACCATGACTACGCAGTGCATTAGGGAAGCTGTGAGAGAGGTATTAAAGGTCTCAATGGGTTACTTTGGTGGTCACAAAGGAGGCGGGTGGTGGAATAGAGAGGTGCAAGGAAAAGTGGAAACCAATAAAGCATCGTATCTGAAGCTAGTGGAAAGTGTAGACAAGGAGGAGAAGAGGGATAATAGGGAGCATTATAAGTTGGTTAAGAAAGAGGCAAAGCTAGTAGTTACGGCGGCAAAGACTGCAGCTTTTAGTCATTTGTATGAGGAACTCGAGGGCTGAGGTAGGAATAAGAGGTTGTTCAGGTTAGCCAAGGCGTAAGAAAGGAAGGCGCATGACTTGGACCAAGTGAAGTGCATCAAGGACGAAGAAGGTTGAGTTCTGTTAGATAAGGGGCTTATCCGTTAAACATGGCAGACCTACTTCCATAGTCTCTTGAATGAGGAGGGGCACAGGAGCATTGTACTGGGGATTTGGAACTCTCCGAGAGTCGTTGTGACTTTGGGTATTGTAGGCGGATTAGAGTTGATGAAGTTGAGGGGGCTATGTGTAAGATGAGCAGGGGAAAAGAGACCGAGCCGGAGGAAATTCTGGTGGAGTTTTGGAAGAGTGCGGACAAGGCGGGCTTGGAGTGGCTCACTGGGTTATTTAATGCCATTTTTCGAAAGAATAAGATGCCCTAAAAGTGGAGGGGGAGCATGATGGTTCATGTATACAAGAACAAGGGGGATATCCAAAATTGCAATAACTATCGGGGTATCAAGCTGCTTAGCCATACTATGAAAGTCTGGGAGAGAGTGGTAGAGCTAAGGATGGGGAGGAGTGTGTCTATTTCCGAGAATAAATTTGGGTTTATTTAGGGATGTTCGACAACAGAAGACATCCACCTTGTTAGAATAATGATAGAGCAGTATAGAGAGAGAAAAAGGACTTACATATGGTATTCATCGACATAGAAAAGGCGTATGATAAAGTTCTGAGGGAGGTTTTGTGGAGATGTTTAGAGGCTAGAGGTGTACATGTTGCCTATGTTAGGTTGATTAAGGACATGTATGATGGATTAAAGACCCGAGTGAGGACGGTGGGTGGGGACTCGGACCATTTACCGGTATTATGGGGTTGCATCAGGGGTCGACACTCAGCCCTTTTTTGTTTGCTCTAACGATGGATATACTGACGCGCCATATCAAAGGGGAGGTTTTGTGGTGCATATTATTTGTAGAAGATATTATATTGATTGATGAGACGCGAGATGGTGTCAACGTGGAATTAGAGGTGTGGAGGAAGACCCTGGAATCTAAAGGTTTCAAGATGAGCAAGACCAAGACAGAATACTTGGAGTGCAAGTTCAGTGGAGAGACTCAAGGAGGGGAAGTGGAGGTGAGGCTGGACCCGCAGGTCATCCCTAGGATAGGAAGTCTTAAGTATCTCTGGTTTATTATTAAGGGGGGTAGGGAGATTGATGAAGATGTCACACGTCGTATTGGGACGGGATGGATGAAATAGAGACTCGCGTCCGGTGTTTTGTGTGACAAGAAGGTGCTACCGAAACTTAAGAGTAAGTTCTACAGAGTGATGGTCAGACCAATGATGTTGTATGGGGCTAAGTGTTGGCTAGTCAAGATCGCTCATGTCCAGAAGATGAAGGTATCAGAAAAGAGGATGTTGAGATGGATGTGTGGGCAAACAAGGTTAGGTAGGATCAGAAATGAGGTTATTCGCGACAAGGTGGTGTGGCCCCTATTGAGGACAAGATGCAGGAAGCACGGATTAGGTGATTTATTCATGTAAGGAGGAGCAGCACAGACGCCCCGGTGAGGAGGTGTGAGAGGTTGACATTAGAGGGCCTACGGAAAGGTAGAGGTAGGCCAAAGAAGAGGTGGGGAGAGGTGATTAGGCAAGACATGGCGCAGCTTCAATTGACTGAGGACATGACCCTTGCTAGTAAGGTATGGAGGTAGAGGATTAGGGTAGTAGAGCAGGTAGTCTACAATGTTCATAACAGTAGTACTGACACGCAGTCTCGCTTTCTATTGGTAGTAGGTTTTTATGACTAACAATTGTTTCCTTCATTGTTGATCACCTTACTATCTTTTTCTTTTTATTTTTCTTTTATATGGCTTTTTGTACCTTCCCTTATTGTCTATATTTTCATTAATGTGGTGCATATGTTTTCCTGAGCCTAGGGTCTATTGGAAACAGCCTCTCTATCCTCACAAGATAGAGGTAAGGTCTGCGTACACACTATCCTCCCCAGACCCCATAGTGTGGGATAATACTGGGTATGTTGTTGTTGTTGTATTTTTTAGCAATTTCTAGTTGCTTTTAGTATGTATAAATTAGATACACTAACAATGTTTACTTATACTTTTAGTAATTTAGTATATATAAATTTGATATAGTATGGAGAATTTTAGTTAGATGTTCTTGTGAAAGTGGCTAGTATACTTGTATGTATACAATAGTGAATCAAGAAAAATTTTAGAATAATTTGGGTATTATCTACAACTATGGAATTCATGGTTATATAAAAAAACAATTTAAGTGTTAATACTTCTATGTTAGAGTTGAAAAAAATTTTAAAGAGTTATAATTTGTATACATTCAAGTTAGGTTAGTTAAGAAACAACTTAAGTGCTAATACTTCTCTGTTTTGGCTTTTCGTTTGGAAATTCTCCTTGCCCTATCTATGTGTTAATTATATTATTTATCATTGTAACGAAATGAAGAAAATGCATTCAACTAAGTATTAGAGTGCTATCATTTGCTAATTCGAATTAAATTAAATTAATTTATGTGTTTTAGGACATTTTTGTCTTACAATAGTTTAATGTACCTATTAATATTGAAATCACCCAAGTATTATAGTAAAATATATAATTAGACTATTCAAATAACCTTTGGGAGAATATAACTTAGTAACTTGTATAAATAAAATAAATATGTCAATTTCTAGTTTTTGTTGTTTGTATAGATGGCATTTGCACATCATAGATGGATATATAAGAAGAATCATCCTAATCGTGTGGGGTTAAGGGATGAATTTAAAGAAGGGGTTGCTGGATTTATTGCTTAGGCGAGGAACTTGATGATTTTCATATTGAAGGAACGATTAGGTGGCCTTGTGTGAAAGGCAGTGTGTTAAGTTATTGGAAGAAGATGTTGTTACATGTCATTGTTTTATAAATGGATTTATGAAAAATTATTATGCGTGGATGCTCATAGGGAGAATATTGATAGCGTAAATGATGTTGATTTTCATAATTCTTTTGGTGGTGAGGAGGGTAGTCCCGTAGTGGAGAATAATATTGAAAATTCTAGATTTAATGACATGATGAGGGATGCCTTTGAGATATTCCCCGAGGCTCAATCTGAACCAAATGATGAGTCTAAGAAGTTCTTCAAAGAGTTAGAGGAAGCTAGTTGTCTGTTGTATGAAGGCTCAGTGCATTCCAAGTTGTTTGTTGATGTTCGATTTCTTCAGATTAAGTCGGATAGTTCTATATCTCAATCGGGGATGAATTCTATCATTGGGCTTATCAATGAACTTAATCTGACTAACATTGACCTACCCAAAGATTTCTACACGGCAAAAAAATTGGTTTCCAAATTGGATCTTTCATCAGAGAGGATCCATTATTGTGAGAATGGTTGCATGTTATTCTATAAGGATAATGCATCTCTAGAAAACTGCAAATTTTGTAACAAGCCTCATTACAAGGATGCCATAAATAATAAAAAGAAGAATATCACGGTGAAGGCGATGCACTACTTACCCCTTATACTAAGGTTAAAGAGGTTGTATGCATCAATGAGCTCCGCTCCACATATGAGATAACATTATGAGCATAGAAGGCCAAATGGTGTTCTATGTCATCCATCAGATGGAGAAGCATGGAAGCATTTTTATAGGGTGTTCCCGGACTTTTCTAGTGAGCCAAGAAATATTAGGTTGGAATTATGCGCTGATAGATTCACTCCATTTGCAGTCTCTACTACACCATATTCATGTTGGTCGGTGTTAGTTATGCCGTATAATCTTCCACCAGAGTTATGTATGACAAGTCCATATTTGTTTCTAACTTGTATTGTTCCAAGTCCATGCAATCCAAAAACGTTGATTGATGTTTACATGCAGCATTTGATTAATGAGTTGAAGTTATTGGGCATCAAGGCGTGGAAACATAAGATGTATCAACGCAAAACTTCAAATTGCATGTTGCTTTGATGTGGACTATAAATGATTTTCCTGCTTATGGAATGATGTCCGGGTAGTCGACTGCTGGAAAGTTAGCTTGCTCGACTTGTATGGAAGATACAAAGGCATTCACTTTGAAACATGGAGGTAAGAACACATGGTTTGACTGCCATCGCCACTTCTTGCAAATGGATCATGAGTTTAGGAGATATACTAGTGCATTTATGAAGAACAAAACTGATTATGAGGAGCCACCCTCCGTCTTGTATCCAGAAGAGATTTGGAACGGATTTAGGGATCTACCTAAGGTAACAGAGTATCCCTTGGCTAATAAAATACCTGGTTATGGTGTTACACACAACTGGACTAAACAGATCATATTCTGGGAGTTATCTTATTGGAAGTACAATCTTCATCGGGATAATCTTGATGTCATGTATATCGAGAAGAACGTTTTTGACAACTTGTTTAATACTATGATGGATGTTAAAAACAAGACAAAGGATAACTTGAAGGCCAGGATGGACGTAACGGAATATTGTAGGCGAAGTGAGTTGTACCTGACATATTTGAACAACGAGCTTTAGAAACCCAAAGCTAGTTTTACCTTCACCTTGGAGGAGAGAAGAGACATTTGTGATTGGGTTAATAATATGAGTATGCATCTAATGACATGAAAGAAGGAAAGTTGACGTGTATGAAAAGCCACGACTGTCACATTTTCATGAAATATTTGATGCATGTTGTGTTTAATGCATTACCTGATAGAATATGGAAGCCCATCACTGAGATAAGCTTATTTTTCAAGGAGTTATGGTCTAGCACCTTGAGGGTGGAGAACCTAACTTACATGGAGAGTAACATTCGCGTAACTTTAAACAAGTGATAAGAATTAAGTTATTTGTGTTTTATGACTTGTTCATTATTTATACGTTATGATGTGCTTCATTGTAATATGTAATCAAATTATTTTATATTATTAATGACATATTTTTTATGTTTATATTGTTATATTTATTATGTATACTTTATGTTTATATTGTTATGTTAAATTTTTTTACACGTAAATATTTTATATTCATTACACAGATGGATTCTCGCGGTAAAGAAATAAAAAATCTAAGAAGAAAAAATACACTTTACCTAGACCAAGTCAGCTTTCTCCACCTATACCAAATATGAGCCCTCTTCCTATGCCTCTTCATCCTTCCATCCCAGTTTACAGTCATCTGACTTATTCGAAGTCTATCCCCCGTCTAACTCGCTTCAATATTACTCCATGCCTTCTCATGGTGGCTCAGATTCGACCACCATTAATTTTATACCCACGCCTCATTTCCCAGCTTCTTCCCACGTGATCCTGCTAGTCAGTTCGGTGGCTCACCACCAATTGCATCCCCGAGCCATCATAGTAGCCAGCATGGAGGAATCTTTTGCGCCTCATATATCACCCACTCAATTATCATCTCCATCATCATCCACTCCAAGTATATCTAACTTGGATATTGAAGGCTCTCATGCAACTACATCCTTATCTACCAATACTTCTACTGTTGTTGGTACCGTGAGACAATGTACTGGAGGGACTGAACAGTACGATCATCTTCATCGGTTGATTATCATTCCCCATGCGACGGGTGAGTTTTCCTTCAATTTCATTTTAAAATATTTCAATAAAAATTTGCATAAAATAAATTTAATGACAACTTTTGTATGTTAAATTAAATGCAGGTTTTTGCCATCCTTTCAGGCTCGCTCATATGGTGGTGGAATCTATGAAGCCATTTTTTCATGAGCCGTGGAATTCTTGGAAATAGATACCGTACCAGATCAGAATGAATATGTGGCAACAATTTAAGGTAAAATAAATTAATTTTTGTTAGTACTTATCCTCATTCATCTAATATTGTCTACTCAATTTTGCAGTTTAGGTGCGTATGGAAACCCGCACTTGAAAATCTGGTGAATGAGAACTTCGTGAAGAGAGCACAAAATCGGATAATACATTCACATCACATTACCAGGAATTGTGGCACCAAGCCTGATTGGATATGTGCATATGTCTGGAATCAGCTCTTGGTGAAGTGGAACACCCCTGAGTGAAAGAAGAAGAGTGAATAGGAAAAGATAAACAGAGCTTCCACTAAGGGTGGAGCATTGCATATTGGAGGTTCTATTACTTTTGCAGCCCATCGTTCGAGAATGGTAATTTCATTATAAAATTGTCACGACCCCAAATCCTAAGACGGCCGTGATGGCGCTTAAGATGGAACTAGGCTAGCCAACAATCACATACTGACATAATATTTTTATAATTTCCAAAATGGTTCCTCTATTCCACAAAATTCTTTTTCTTAAGCATTTTAAAGCAACAAAATGAGTAAAATAGTTTATACACTACCCCAAAACCTGGAGTCAACCGTCACGAGAATCTACGAGTAGTATAACCCTACTATCATAATACATCAAGACTCAGAACGAGGAACTAAATACAAAACAAGAAATGGGAAAAGAGATGATGTGGACATTGAACAGCTACCTCGAAGTTCCGGCTCCGCAAGAGGGAAGAAAAGTTGCGCTTGGTACCAGCACTTGTATCTGCACAAAGGGGTGCAGGGAGTAATGTGAGTACGCCAACTCATTAGTAATGAAATTAAATCAAGTCTAAGAAGTAAGAACACATAGGATTAAATCATCAATTCATAATAAGCACAGTCTTTCTTCCAACACTGTATACATTAAATCAACATGCTTTAAAAGCCAACTTTAGTAAAAATCCTTTGAAAGGTGTAATTTCCAACAATTTCAGAAAAAAATACCTAAGAGTTTAGTGAAAAATGAAATAAATCATAAATAGACACTCGGGCCAAAACATGTATCATAAATTGCCCCTCGGGAAAATCATCACTCAAACTAAGTCACTCAGCATGCCTCACAATCACTCAGTATCAGCCCCTCGGGCATCCTCACTATCACTCATACCTCCCAGTCACTCGTTACTCGGCACTCGCACTCAGTAGGTACATACGCTCACTGGGGGTGTGTACAGACTCCAGAGGGACTCCTTCAGCCCAAGCGCTAATATCAAGCCACCTCGTGGCATATCATATCCTCACAATCAGGCCCTCGGCCTCACTCAGTCAGAAACTCTCAAAAAGCCCCTCGGGATATCAGTAAAATGGGGTACTTGACCTAAAACATCATTTTATATCTCAAAATAGTGTAAATAAGGCAGATTTTAAAAATAAGTTAAACATAATATGACTGAGTGTAAATCATAAGTCAACAGAGTGAGGAAAAGCAGTAAAAGCCCCCAAAGGGTCTAAACAGGTCGGCACAAGGCCCCAAACATGGCTTACAGCCAAAATATAACAATAGTCCAAAAACACGATTTAACATATGATTTAAAAGTAAATACGCAACTTAATAGTTGCCACGGGAAGGACCAAGTCCAAATCCCCAATTAGTGCACGCCACACACTCGTCATCCAGCATGTGCGTCATTCAAAAAATAGGGAGAAAATACGAAGTCTGGGGTTTCATACCCTCAGGACAAGATTTACAGTCATTACATACCTCAAACCGGCCCAAATACTAATCCACGATGCTCCTTCCTATCGAATCGTCTCCCGATTGCTACGAATATAAGCAAAACCAGATTAATATCATCAATATACTGTAACGACCTGACTGGTCGTTTTGAGCTCTAGCGCGTCGTTCAGCGATTTGAAGTTGTGATCAGCTTCATTTCAGGTATTATTCCCCGGGGGCATGGTCGGAATAGAATTCCAGGAAGTTTAGAATTGATTTGGAAGGAAATTCTCATTTCAGAAGCCTTAAGTTGGAGAAATCGACTAAGATTGGAAGTTTGAGTAAACGACCTCTGAATCAATATTTGAAGGTTCCAGCAGGTTCGTATGATGATTTTGGACTTGGGTGTATGTCCGGCTCGAGGTTTGGATAACCCGGGAGCGCTTTAGCGTATATTGTGGAAGTTAGCATTTTTGAAGGATTTCATGAATTTGGGCTTCAAGTGCATATCAGTGAGGTTTGTGTACGTTTGGGATTCCGAGTTTGGGAATAGCTCCGTATAGTGATTCTGGAATTGAGAGCGCGATCGGAAGTGAATTTGGATGTCCGTAGGTCATTTTGGGTTCATTTGGCTAAAGATAGAAATTTGAAGGTTTTTGAGAAATCCGACCGGAAGTGAAAGTCTCTATATCGGGGTCGGAATGCAATTCCGAAAGTTGGAGCAGGTCCGTAATGTTGAATATGACTTGTGTGCTAAATTTTAGGTAAATTGGGTGTGTTTGAGTGTGATTCGTGATTTCGGTGTTGTTTGATGTGATTTGAGGGCTCGAGCAAGTCCGTGTCATGTTTTGGGACGGATTGGTGTGATTAGACGGGGTCTCGGGGGGCCCGGCTAGATTCCGGGTGATTGATGGGTCAATATTTGAAGTTGGAGAAGGTTGAAGGTTGCTGTCATCTGGTGTAATCGCACCTGCGAGGCTTTGACTGCAGGTGCGGAGCCGCAGGTGCGAGATTGGGGCTGGAATTGAGGAGGCCGCAGGTTGTCACACCTCCTTTTTCCACTACCCCCAGATTAATGAAGGGTAGAGAGGGAGTTTTTCCACTTTGAGTGACATTATTCCGATTTGGGATTTATTTTAGTTTTCAGAGTCGCCACCCGGTTTTTTGACGATGTTCCGGGACACCGTGTTATTCAAAAATCCCAAATCGAGGAAATTTTGACTCTGTTTTAATTTGTCTGCGACCAGAAATCCGAGTAAGGAATTCTGTTAACCCGGGAGAAGGTGTTAGGCATTCCCGAGTTCCGTGGTTCTAGCACGGTCGCTTAACTATTAATATTTGGCCTAAATTGTCTGATTATTTATATATTTTATCCTATTGTGCATTTAGCCGTTTTAATTTTCAAACGCTTGTAATATTTATGGATTTATCTAGAAACAAGTCACGATGGAGTGCACTTGTTTGTCTTTTGGACACATTATAACTACGCCACATGAAATGCACCCGTAATTATAACATGTGATTTTTATTATAATTTGAAGTTGAAGACGGGGACATGAGAGTNTTCCTAAAAGACTGCCTAAATGATGTTCACTAAAGACGACATGTTTCGGGCTATGGCCATATTTTAGCCCCAGATTGTTTCAACTCTTTTGGCCAATCCTAATCGTGGCTAGTTTACAAAAAAAGGATAGGAAACTACGCATTTATAACGAAACTCATGCCATCATATAGAGAGATTCCAAATATTAATTTGCAAATCATTTATTTAAACAGTCAAATGAGCATATATAACTATGGTGCGGTCTTTAATGGATTCCTAAAGGAAGTAAATTTATGCTATTTAATTTCATATCTACTGAACTTTATTGNGGAAGAGGCAGATTTCTATTTACATTTTTTCTTAAGCATTACTGGATATAAGGTGTTTATAAGCTTCATACGAGCGCCTTTGAACCATAAACTTTATACCTATTCACCAGACAGTTTGAAAGCTAAGATTTTTCCTTTTATTTTTTTTTTGTTATCTTTTGTAAAATCGTAGGAATTTTTGTGAAGGAAAGCAAGCATTTTTTTTTTCAAATCTGGAGCTCTCAAGANAAAAAAAAGGGAAGGGGTTTTTGACCATAAACAGATAATAACAGTAATTATCAAAAGGAAAAGCTGACTTAGCTTTATGAAATAGAAAGAACATAAGCCAAATGTAATTTTAGTTCAGTTCGTTCTTTATAGCTGATGCATAAGAAAATTAATTTATTACATCCTTGTTTTCTACTGTACATTCCCAATAGTAAATGTAAATATAACCCAAAAGAATGGTGTAGATTCATTGCTGCTTTTGTGTGAGCTGATAATCCATATTCTTCTGGCTATTTTTCTTAGCAACCAGACGACTAACTTGATAGACACATTCCTTAGGCATTTCTTAAGACATGATTCTGACCATTTATTGGGTTCAAATTCATGTCCTTATACCTTTGTAACAATGATCTAATTACTCTATAACTGTTTATGCATTATTATTGGGGGAATCTCACCATGAATGGGTCAGACTTTCCATCTCATAATGCCACATTAAACTAAGTTTGGATCTCTATAGATACTTGCTATCTGAGTCCCTTTACTGATCAAAAGGACACAAATAAAAGTATTTTAACTACAAGCCCAAAATTGCTGCTAGGACAGTAATACCAATAGGTTTCTTAAGCATTTGCAGGATGAGTCGTACCATAAAGGGGTTTGACCCAACCTAGATGATGTTCTTGCATTATTTTGACAGAATAGGTTCTTGCCTGTTATGGACTGAATCTGACCATAGAAAGGGGTCAGATTCAACTCCANAGTCCAAAATTGCTGCTAGGACAGTAATACCAATAGGTTTCTTAAGCATTTGCAGGATGAGTCGTACCATAAAGGGGTTTGACCCAACCTAGATGATGTTCTTGCATCATTTTGACAGAATAGGTTCTTGCCTTTTATGGACTGAATCTGACCATAGAAAGGGGTCAGATTCAACTCCATAAAGGTCCTATTCATCTCATAATTGTTCTGTGATTTTTCATTCTTTGGGCATTCTGGAGAAGGTGAATCTGACCATTTGAAGGGTTCAGATTCCCTACTCTCAAGCCACTGTTGGTTACCCATTTTTGTACCCTTAAGGGGTGACAAACTACTATTTAAGCACCTAAGATGGGGTGAATTTGACCATTATAGAGGGTCAAATTCATCTACCCTAGTGTTGTTTCATAACAATATTTAGAGGTTAAGTTCATTACCCTTTGATGCTATTTTCTAACTCAAACATTGATTGCACAGTCATATAACAGACTATTCTAAAACAGACTTATGTAAAATTCAGAGATTTAGAAAAACTGAACAAACATAATGTGTTACTCCCCATACATGCATATAAGTGTATATAGAAACAGGTCTAAACAGATAGGAGTAGAGATTCATGGAGGAAGGGCAAACAGATTTCACATTTTTTGATATTTCATAAAAAAACTCAGCTTTACATGCTTTTAGAGTAAGACAACAACAGAAAAACTTGACCAAATAAAGGTCAAGCAATGGGAGTCAGCAGAAAAGAAGAGAAAGCCCAGCAGCAACAAATAGCAAACCCACAGTAGAGAAAACCCAGGGAAAGATGATTTTTTGTATACCCAAATGATTGAATAAGAACAGCAACCAAAACCAAGTCTTCTAGGATAGAAGATCACAGCTACAAGACAACCTAAGCTCAGATTGTTTCCCACTCCTACTGTAAATCCTTTTTGCTTCTGTTTTCCAAGTTTTTAGTAGTCAAAGTTGTATTTTTCAGTCCAAAGATTCAGAGAAGAGTCTCAAAAAATCTCTCCTAGTGGAAAAAAGTGTGCGTATATATAGGGACATTTGGGATAGGATATGCTTAGCATATTCCCTATCCTAAATGAGCTGAAAAGGGTACAGGTACAACTGTCAACCATATCCTTTTGGGACAACTGTACCTTCCAGAACATTCCAGCCCTTGAAATTACCTTTCTATCCCTAAGTATCTGATTTCCTTATATTTATCTAACTAGAAGGTTCTTTTGGGTGACAACTAATTGTTCTTAACTAAGGTTGAGTCAATTAAATGAAGATTAGTTGATTAAATGCCTAGAGTTGGCTTTCATACTACTTACTATGTTTAAGTCATTAAATCAACAATTTAATTAAACGTAAAGGAGGTTAGGCAAACTAGTTTTCTTAAACTTAGGTTAATTTAATTAAACTAAGTGAATCTGCTTTAGTCCATTACCCTCAAGCTAATTGTTTTAAACAGATTTTATTTTTAGTTACATATTTTAAGAAGCTACCTAAGTTAATTTCTAGATTGAAGAAGTTGGAATCATTTAAATGTGAGACTAAGTGAATCAATTATTCTTAAACTTAGTTAATTGATCTTAACTAGTTATCTAACTATGTTGTTTAGCTGATTTAAAAATTAAGTCTACTAGTTAAGTGTGACTTATTGCCTAATTAATTTAAACTCAAATTGATTACCATTTGAATTAAAATCAGTAGCTAATTGGTTGAAACAATTTCATTAGGTGTAATTTGGCTTATCCATTAACTCTTAGTTAATTGAGTGGTTAATCCTATGAAACTGAACTTTTAAACTATTTTGGGCATTCTAGGATCTTAGTTCGAAAAGTTAGCTAGGTTATTAATTAGGTAATAAGTAATTCTATTCTAATTTAATTAATTAGTAGCTAAAATTTGTTGCCTTATCAAGGGTTGATTAATTTCAGATTAATCAATTACTTTAAACTTCTCAGACTTAGGTCAATTATACTGTTATTTAGTTCACATGGATACTCAATTAGTTGTGTATGATTGTCTAATTAGATTATTATTTAATTGCTTAGTCAGGGTGGATGGTTAACCCTAAATTACACTAAACTCGGNATTACACTAAACTCAGAAGATGAACTAGAGTAAACAATCAATTGAAGGTGGGAAGGAGCGACAGTGAAGGCAGTCTAAAACAAACTAAGCATGAATCAAATAAGTATAATCTTTAGTAAATCAATGGTGACTAACAGGAAAACCTAAAAATGATTAATCATGGTTGCAAAACAGTTCGGAATTGCATAATGTGTTAAGTACTACATCAATCGAAAACAATGTGAATCAAAACAGAAAAATCATATATGCAGTCAATGATGAAACCTAATTCAGGAGGTATGATTAACAGGGAAAACCTAATTACCTAGTATGACAAGAACAAAAGTCATGAAACATGCTTAAAATTGAAACGACAAGGAGAAAATATACACAGGTGGGGGAGAAAACAACAGATCTACACAGATCTTTCACAAAAATAACTAAATCTCGACAGGTTCAAACCAAAACAGTTAGAAAGGAAAGGGGGATACCCGTAGAAAGGGTTTTTGGCTGGGAAAGAGGAGGGGGTCACTGGACCTTACCAGATATGATGGGGGTTTTTAAGAAAAATGAATTAAAACTTCATGAATCGATTGCTCTAGTTAAGAGCAATCGACCCATGAAGGTCTAACCCATTGGTTACCCTCGAATCGGCCGGGGAGAAATTTTGGGGGTTTTCAGATTCTTAGATCTGAAACCCAAGCAAGTCCATCGATTTTTCAGGGGAGTTGATAACGGGAGGTGATAGAGGAGNAAAAATGAATTAAACCTTCATGAATCGATTGCTCTAGTTAAGAGCAATCGACCCATGAAGGTCTAACCCATTGGTTGCCCTCGAATCGGCCGGGGAGAAATTTTGGGGGTTTTCAGATTCTTAGATCTGAAACCCAAGCAAGTCCATCGATTTTTCAGGGGAGTTGATAACGGGAGGTGATAGAGGAGGTAATGGTGGTTTCCTGGTAGAGATTTGGGGTTGATTGGAGTGATTATGGTGGCCGGACGGCGGTGGGGTTTCAGGGGCGGCTATGGTTTAGGGTAGAGTTTGAGAGAGATGAAGGAGATAGGGCGGCTAGGGTTTGAGGTTGGGGTTGGGTTTGGATCGAAATGGGGGTATGGGGTGGGGTTTGGACACTTAAATACGGAAAGGATGGCCAGTTCCGGTCCGTTGGATCATAGACAGATCAATGGTTGGGATTGAACTGGGCCTAAAACGGCGTCGTTTTGGTTAAGCTGGGGCAGGCCGGGTGAGGGGTTTGGGCTGGGCTGTCAGAACGTGTAGAAATGGGGTTGGGCCTGGGTCTTTCTTGGCCCAGGTCCGACTTTGTTTTTTCTTGGCTAATTACCCTAATTAATCTAATTAAATTAAACTCTAATTTAATCCAAAAAATGTAGCAATTAATTTTAAACCTCATTTTCGTCCATTCACACATTAATTAAGAATAAGATAACCAATTATATATTCTTAATTAAACCTATGATTTATCGAATTAATTTCCGTGGTAATTAGTTATTAAAGACTACATTATGTTAGATACTCGTCGTTCGTTTATTATTTAATTATCATAACTTCATAATTCCTTGATAACGCAAAATTTTAATAATTTTTTTTTAAAAATGAATTATGGGTTTACAAACAACGCAAGTGATTCACAATTAATTACCGAAAAATCAACAAAAATTCATGAAATCCATTGATTTATTGGGATTTTTAGAGGACGATACGGCAAGTAAAAATCACATACTCACATCTCTCATAATAAAACGTGTATTTCTGTCACGGCCCAACTACTTAGGATCATGACCGACGCATAGGGACAAGTGCTTCCAAGAAAGCCTTACCAGTATTTTATAAAAAAACGGACAGAGTTTTTCCTTTTATTTTGGATTATCCAAAAATATTTCTTGTCCCAAAATCAACAACTAACTATCCTAATATCAACTCAAACGATCACAACTTATCAATTAACCAAAACAAGTCTCCACCATTACTAATCAACCAACTAACAACCAAAAATATTAATTTATCTCCGAATCATATAAGAAAGTGCAATACTCATCATAAGTCTATAATAACGAAAGAATACTCATGACACCAAAAGAATAACTATGGAGCGACTTTAAGAGTAAAGAAAAAATCATAACAATAAATAAAATATCTGTCCACGCGAACAAGTGCAACACCCACCAAGAACTATCAACTTGTGCCCTCTAATTAACGAAATCCTCTCATGCGCCAATTGTTGTTTTTGAAAAAAATAGCGGGAGTGAGTCGCTAGCTCAGTGAGTAATAACACTTAACCACAACCAATTGGGGATAAGTCATAAAATATGCTTGTATAATAATAATCAGAACTATCATAAAAATAAAATGCCATCTCAAAAAGGGTAAATATAACCAGTCTATTCATGTGTTTCCTGTAACAGAAATTAATTTAAAAAATCGATAATAAACTCGGTAACTACTGTGTCATGGCAAATCTTTATATTTGGGAGGTTTCCAGGAAAGGATCATGTAATCTGTATCACTGTGTGGACCCCTTCGTAAAAAGGGTCAAGTATAACTATAGGTCCCTACTCGAGGAAAAAATTATAACTGTATGCTAATTCTACCTTCCCACTAGCGAGGGTTATAATGTACTCGGTAATTGGTAAATACAATGTGCACCAGGTCTAACGAACCCGCCTTTAGCTACGAGATCCTTCAAAGTCTCCTCTCATTTATACTATTCTTTGTAACAGTAAATATTCACATGAAAGCATTTTCAAAATAGTACATGGCATTTCAGTTCTTATCAAATCATATAATCGAATTTCGGTAACAGTAAAATCATATCTCAAGTAACAATAAAACATGTCTCGTAATAGCGATAACATTTCAAATAACTGTAAACATCTCAAGTAAACTATTCAGTATCATATCAAGTAAAGGACTTGTCCCACATGCAATTTCAAACATTCGGTAACATATTTTATTTTTAAAATAATGTATAAGCCATGCAGGTTATGAAAATACAAATTGTGATAAGATTACTACTCACAGTACTCGTATTGAAATATCAAATACTTCGTCTCGAGCAATCCGTACAACTTCCTCCGATCAATCTATAGTCACATCATATCGATCTCGTGTCAATTTTCTAGTTTAAACTAATTCATAACTAATTTAAATATATATTAATCCTTAGAGGTTCATTTGACCATCAATTTGCCAAATTATGTTTACCCATACTATGAGTAATTCAACTAGTCTATAATCTCTAACTTTTTAGCATATTCATATAATATACCCGCTTAATTCATAAAAAGGCTTATGAATTTCTCTCAGTTCCCTAACCTCCTCTTCTAACTCAGAATCAAATCTCACATTATATTTGCTTAATCTCGCGAGGAATCATGTATATATACTATTATTGTTTCAAAAGAAGGAAAATATATATATTTACGTGGGGCTTATCGCTGAGGCTAAAGAATATATGCCAATTGTTTGAATGAAAATGGTATTTTGCACGAGGCACACCAGAAACCTTTTCCCCCTTTTCGTTTTCCCTGTTGTGAGTTGGAAGGGGATTTTCTCTTCTTCTTTTTTTTCAATCCCTTTTCCCTTTTTCCTTTATTTCTTGGAATTTTTTTGTTCCTATACACTATTTGAAATTTTTTATGCTTAATGTTCATGTTTAGTTAATTACCCGGCATAAACAAGTTTTATTTACAAAATATATACAATCCACCTTAAAAGGCTCCGAATTCATTATTTATGCCTTCAATCAAGGGATGTAGTTACACCCTTTTTCTTTTTTCTTTCCTCTTCTCTTTCCTTATTTTTCTCCCGCCTTAAAATACATTAATCAATTAAAGTTGGAGGAGTACGATTACTTGTTCAAGATAGTGTTAATCGGAGATTCAGGAGTAGAAAAATCCAACTTGCTCTCCAGATTCACTTTTTGAAATGAGTTTTGCTTGGAGTCTTCTAAAAGGATAAACACTTTCTGACGTGAATAATAAATGAATAGCCACAAGCCTTAAATCAACGAGCTCAGTTTAATGACATGTGGGGCAAAAGAAAAGGCGCAGAATTGGATCTAAACAATTTGGTTAAAAGACTCTAATTCAAAGTAATATTTTTGTTAGGTTTGAAGTTATAAAATTAGTTTTATTTGTCTCTAACTCTCTATCTGTACAATTTATTCAGTTGTCAGTTTGTTAACATATTATGAATTTGTTTATATGCACACAATTTATTCATGAAAATTTTTTCGTACACTATCTAGTTAAATACAATTATAATAATATACAACTTAAATATAAAATTTATACAATATGTCTTTTGTATATTTTGTATCTGATTTATACATAGTAAAAATAAATTTCATACAACTAATTATATATTATACAATTTATCTACAACTTTTTCACATTATTTCTACCAAGTTAAATACAACTACAATAACATACAACTTAAATACAAATTTTATACAAATTTATATAATATGTCTTTTGTATATTTTGTATCTGATTTATACATAATAAAAATAAATTTCATACAACTAATTATATATTATACAACTTATCTAAAAATTATCTACAACTTATCTACAATTTTCATATATTATTTTTACTCAGTTATATACAACTACAATATCATACAACTTAAATATAATTTTTATACAATATTATTCAACTTTCATACAATAGTTAAANAATATATATATATATATATATATATATATATATATATATATATATATATATATATATATAAATAACAGAATACAATTTTTTTTAGAATTTTTCTACAATTTCGTAAATATGTATGTCATGTCTTCTTCTTCTTCGAGTTTCAATCTGAAATTCAGCCAAAATCAAGTCTAATCTTAACCAAAACACCCTCAAAATTGAGATTGTGATGACTCAAAGGGTCATCTTGTATTTTAGAACTATATTATGCGCTCTTTAACCATAAAAATCTCATTCTTACCCTCCTCGATTTATGTGTGTAGTCCGGGCGTAATTCTGAAAAGTCTTTATGTGAAAAAAAATTGAAGAAACAATAATTTTTGGCCTTTAAAAGTGATTTTAGTTGACTTCGGTCAACGTTTTGAGTAAACGGATCCTGACCCGTATTTCGACGCTCCCGGTGGATCTGTAGTACAATATGGGACCTGGGCGTATGCCCGGAATCGAATTACGAGATCTCTAGCTCGAGAAATAAATTTTTGACTAAACTTGAAAGACTGAAAATTAATGATTTTTAAAGAATTTGCTTAATGTTTGATCTTGTTAGTAGCGGGTCCGTATTTCGGTTCTGGAGCCTGGTACAAGTTCGTTATGATATTTACACCTTATCTGTAAAATTTGGCGAGAAACGGAATAGATTTGACGTGATTCGGACATCTGGTTGAGAAAATAATAATTTTTAAAGTATTCTTGAGAAATCCATATGTTTTGGTGCTAAATTCGTAGTTCTAGGTGTTATTTTGGCGATTTGATCACACGAGCAAGTCCGTAGAATATTTTTAGACTTGTGTACATTTTTGGGTTGGAGCCCCGAGGGCTCGGGTGAGTTCTGGATAGGCTACGGGATGATTTTCACTTAGAAAAATCTGGTGTGTTGTTGTTTCTGGTGCACAGACATCTTGTTCTTCGCGATCGCGAAGCCCCACTCTCTCGATGGCGAAGTGTAAGCGAGGCTGGAGGTGGATTTATTCTACGCGAACACGAGGCTTGGGTCTTGAATGCGGAGCATT
>ML402080.1:0-21726 GCA_005239525.1 Nicotiana knightiana | reverse complement strand
GGGGGGGGGGGGGGGTTCTCTTCGCGGATGCAACCGGCTAGACGCGAACATGTAGTGTATTGGAGGAGGGTTGGGAACTCTTCGAGTTTTTCTACACGAACGCGGGCCTAGACTCGCGAACGTGAAGGTCTGGAGGGACAGACCTACGCGAACGCGTGCAACTCTTCGGGAACGCGTGCAACTCTTCGCGAACGCGAAGGCCTTTCTGATGTTGTGCATCGCGATCGCGACAGGTCTCTCGCGAACGCGATGAAAACCTGCCCAGTGATTTTCAAAACAGAACAAAAAAACAGGACTTCTTCCCAAATTTCATATTTCATCACTAGAACTCGACCTAGGGCAATTTCGAAGAGGGAATTCAACACCAAATCATAGGTTTGCACTTTTTAACTCGTTTTCTTCCATTTCCATTATCACTCATTGAATTCTTAATCCTAAATCTTGTTATTCCATGGTAGAAATTAGGGATTTTGGGGGAATTGGGGATTTGCAAAATTTTGAAATTTAGACCTCGATTTGGGGTCGGATTCCGGAACTAATTACATATTCGGGCTCGGTGGGAATGGGTAAATGGATTTTGGTATGAATTTCGAGTTTTGACCGAGCGGGCCGGGTCGATTTTTGACTTTTGGGGAGAAAGTTTGGGAAACTTATAATTATGTATTGAAACTGATTTTTTAGAAATAATTAATGTTAGTATGTGAATTATGAATAGATACGGGTGGATTGGAGGTGGAATCTAGAGGAAAACCAGTGGTTGAGCTTTGATTTGGAATTTGGAGCGAGGTAAGTGTAGTGTCTAACTTTGGCTTGAGGGATTAGGTATTATTTGCTTATTTTCTACGTGTTTGGTTGTTGAGTACAATGTATAGGTGAGGTGACGAGAACCTATGTGTTGTTGTTGAGTCATAGCATGCGAGTGAGTCATATTCTTGAAATTGTTGTAGTCTTTAATCATATTGTTCATGCTTAGCGTAGCCATTTGTGATGTTGGGCAACTTCTATCCGATTTTACTGAGATTTGGTAATTGTTGAACATTGGCTCAAGTTTGAGATTGATATTGTGGTATTAATACTGATGAAATACTCATTTTTTCTTGATATTTCTATCTATCCATTATTATTGATCTTTGATTAGTGAGGAAGAGTGTAAAGCACGAAGGATGATGCCGTTCCATTGCATTATTTCATATGGTAAGGAAGAGAGTAAAGCACGAAGGGTGATGCCGTGCCATTTCATTATTTCATATGGTGAGGAAGAGTGTAAAGCACGAAGGGTGATGTCGTGCCATTGCATTATTTCATATGGTGAGATTGAGAGTAAAAGCACGAAGGGTGAAGTCGTGCAGTTTCTTTTACCGTTCTAACTTGTTTTATCTGTTTAAGGCATTTTGATTTATTCGGTTATACCATTGTTGCTGATTTCTTACAGTGTGAACCCCTCAGCATGTCCCCTCCCAGTATTTCCTGTCTTATTTTATTCTATTGATGTTACTGCTACATGTATGATTATACAACACAGGTTGTTTATGGGTGTCTTGTCCTAGCCTCATCACTACTTTGCTGAGGTTAGGCTCGACACTTACCAGTACATGGGGTCGGTTGTACTGATGCTGCACTCTGCACTTTCTGTGCAGATCCAGGTGTCGGTCCAAGCTGATTCTAAGATTTGTTGTTGACCTCTTTACTCAGGAGACTCAAGGTAGATCTGCCGACGTCCGCAGTCCCTGGAGTCCCCTCCATCTGTTCATTATATTGTTCTTCTTTGACTCATAGACAATTGTATTTTTCCTTCAGCCAAATACTTGTAGATAAATCATAGTAGTATGTGAGTTATGACTCCAGATCATGAGTATATACACATATACTCAGTTTTGTTATAGATTTCCGTTTTCTTATTAATTTGATAGGTGTTTATTGATGTTAATCGCCGAAGTGTTAAGATTATTGCGTATTGAATATCAAACATTGGCTTGCCTAGAAAGCGTGATGTTAGGCGCCATCACGATCCCGACGGTGGGAATTTTGGGTCGTGACAAATTGGTATCAGAGCGTTAGGTTTCTTAGGTCTCACAATTCATAGACAATCTTAGTAGAGTCTGGGGGGATCGGTACGGAGACGTCTATACTTATCTCCGAGAAGCTATGAAATTTAGAAATAAATTTCACTTTTATTCAACTATGTCGTGCGATTTTGTTATCCCAATATTGATTGAATTCTCCTATTCTTATTCTCTCGCAGATGGCGAGAACACGCACCGCTTCCTCCACTGATCAGCAGTCAGAGCCTCCAGCAGCAGCTCTTACGAGGGGCAGAGGTCGAGGCCGAGATCGTGCCAGAGGTAGGGGCAGGGCTCAGCCCAGGGCTCGAGAAGCAGCCCCAGCTGTGGAGCCTCAGATAGAGTTCGATGAGGAGGTTCCATCTCAGACTATTCCTGCCGGACCAGCTGAGGTTCCCCAGGGGTTTATTGCCACACCAGTAATCCAAAATGCCTTGGTCCGATTAGTGGGCCTTATGGAGAGTGTGGCCCAGAGTGGCGCATTCCCCATGGCACCAGCCGTATCTCAGTCTGGAGGAGGAGCCTAGACTCCTACTACTCACACTCCGGAGCAGATGGCTCACAAGTTTCAGACTCCAGCAGCCCATCCAGTCGGAGTAGTTCAGTCGGTTGCTGCAACACAGCCCGCTGATGTGTCAGCTATGTCCTCTAAGGCTTTGTGGAGGTTGGATAGGTGTACCAAGCTCTTTCCAGTTTTTTTCATTGGTGCTACTTCAGAGGATCCCAAGGAGTATGGGTATATTGGAGACCAATGGGGTCAACTTTGCTGCTTTCCAGATGAATGGTTCTGCCAAGAAATGGTGGAGGGATTATTTATTGACCAAACCAGCTAGGTTGCGTGCTCTTACTTGGGACCAGTTCTCACATCTCTTATTGGAGAAGTTTCTGCCTATCACCTTGAGAGAGGAGGCCCGCTATCAGTTTGAGCTTCTCCAGCAGGGCAGCTGACTGTTACCCAGTATGAGACTCGTTTTTTGAACTTGGCCCATAATGCTATTCTTTTGCTACCCACAAAGAGAGAGAGAGAGAGAGAGAGAGAGAGAGAGAGAGAGAGAGAGTGAGGAGGTTTATTAAGGGTCTTTCTCAGCCTATTAGATTGTAGATGGCTAAGGAGACTGGTAGTGAGATTTCTTTTCGAGATGCGGCTAATGTTGCCAGACGAGTCGAGATGGTTCTTGGACAGGGAGGTCAGGGGTCGGACAAGAGACCTCGTCATTCTGGTAGATTCAGCGGTGCCTCATCTAGAGGCAGGGTTACTTATGGTAGAGGTCATCATCCCAAGCTATTTCATTCAGCGCTCCAGGCATCCCACGGTGCCCCAGGTGGTTGTGGCTCTTATATGCCTTATTCTGATCAGCCATCCAATAGTTCACCACCAGCTCCTATCAGTTCACCTCCCCTTCAGAGTTTTCAGAATGGTTATTCAGGTCGACAGGGTCAGTACGCCGGCCAGCAGTCTCAGCAGCCGAAGTCTTATTATACTTGTGGTAATCCGAGGCACATTGATAAATATTGTCCTCGTGCGTCAAGCAGTTCCCAGCACCAGAGTTCTCGTGCTATGGTTCCGGCACCAGTAATTGCACCGCCTGCTCAGCCAGCCAGAGGCAGGGGTCAGGCAGTTAGAGGTATGGGCCATATTGTTAGAGGTAAAGGTCAGGCAGTTAGAGGTGGAGGCCCGCCAGCTAGAGGTCGTCCCAGGGATATGATTCAGAGTGATAGGTCCCAGCCTCGATGTTATGCTTTTCCAGCCAGACCTAAGGCTGAGTCACCCGATGTTTTCATTACAGGTACTGTTTCAGTTTGTAGTAGAGATGCTTCAGTTCTATTTTATCCGGGATCTACTTACTCCTATGTGTCATCTTATTTTGCTTCATATTTGGTTGTGCCCAGTGATTCTTTGAGCGCCCCTGTAATTGTGTCCACACATGTGGGGGATGCTATTATTGTAGATCGTGTATATCGTTCGTGTGTGGTCACTATTAGGAGTCTTGAGACCACTATAGACCTTCTTCTCCTATATATGGTTGATTTCGATGTTATATTGGGCATGGATTGGATGTCACCTTATCACGCTATTTTGGATTTTCACGCCAAGACGGTGACCTTAGCCTTGCCGGGGTTGCCTCAATTTGAGTGGAGAGGGACTCCTGACCACTCTACCAGCAGGGTTATTTCTTAGATGAAGGCTCGACGTATGGTCGAGAAGGGGTGTTTGGGCTATTTGGCTTATGTTCGTGATTCTGGTGTTGAGGTTCCCTCTATAGATTCGGTGCCTGTTGTTCGTGAGATTCTAGAGGTATTTCCTGCAGACCTGCCGGGGATGCCACTCGACAGGGATATTGACTTTTTCATCGATTTGGCTCTGGGCACGCAGCGTATTTTGATTCCGCCATACCGGATGGCCCCACCAGAGTTGAAAGAACAGTTGTTGGATTTGCTTGATAAGGGATTCATTAGACCTTGTGTCTTGCCCTGGGTGCACCGGTGTTATTTGTGAAGAAGAAGGATGGGTTTATGAGGATGTGTATAGACTATCGGCAGTTGCACAAAGTCACCATCAAGAACAAGTATCTATTGCCGAGGATTGATGATTTAGTTTATCAGCTTCAGAGTGCCAAGGTGTTTTCAAATATTGATTTGAGATTTGGCTACCATCAGTTGAGGATTAGGGCATTTGATGTCCCTAAGACAGCTTTTCGGACGCGGTATGGGCACTATGAGTTTCTGGTGATGTCCTTTGGGTTGACCAATGCCCCAGCAGCATTTATGGACTTGATGAACCGAGTATTCAAGCCTTATTTGGATTCCTTTGTGATCGTGTTTATTGATGACATCTTGATATACTCCCGCGGTCGGGAGGATCATGAGCAGCAACTCAAGATAGTGCTCCAGACTTTGAGGGATAGCAATTGTATGCTAAATTTTTGAAGTGCGATTTTTGGTTGGATTCAGTCACTTTCTTGGGCCATGTCGTATCAGCAGAGGGTATTCAGGTAGATCCTAAGAAGATTGGGGCAGTCAAGAACTGGCCTAGACCCACATCAGCTACGAAGATCAGGAGCTTCTTGGGCTTGGCGGGTTATTACCGTCGATTATTGGAGGGGTTTTCATCTAGAGCAGCCCCGTTGACTAGGTTGACCCAGAAGGATGCCTTGTTCAGATGGTCGGACGAGTGTGAGGTGAGATTTTAGAAGCTCAAGACAGCTTTGACTTCAGCGTCGGTGTTGGTATTACCATCAGATTCAGGATCTTACACGGTATATTTTGATGCCTCCCGTGTTGGACTCGGAGAAGTATTGATGTAGGAGGGCATGGTGATTGCATATGCGTCTCGGCAGTTGAAGGTTCATGAGAAGAATTACCATGTTCATGATTTAGAGTTGGCAGCCATTGTTCATGCGCTGAAGATTTGGAGGCACTATCTTTATGGCGTGTCGTGTGAGGTTTTCACGGATCGTTGAAGCCTTCATTATTTGTTCAAGAAAAAGGATCTCAATTTGAGGAGAGGAGGTGGTAGGAGCTATTGAAAGACTATGATATCACCATATATTATAATCCTGGAAAGGCCAATATGGTGGCCGACGCATTGAGTAGGAAGGCAGTGAGTATGGGTAGTCTTGCGTTCATTCTAGTCAGTGAGAGGCCACTACCTTTAAATGTTCATACTTTCTGCCAACCATTTTGTGAGGTTGGATATTTTGGAGCCCAGTCGTGTTCTAGCTTGCACAGTCGCTCGGTTTTCCTTGTTTGAGCGTATCAGAGATCGGCAATATGATGATCCTCATTTGATGGTCCTTAGGGACACAGTTTGGCACGGTGGTGCCAAGTAGGTTACCATTGGAGATGACGGAGTTCTGAGGATGCAGGGTCGTGTGTGTGCGCGCCTAATGTTGATGGGATTCGTGAGTTGATCCTTGAGGAGGTTCACATTTCTCGGTATTCTATTCACTCGGGGGAAGCGAAGATATACCAAGACCTGCGGCAGCATTATTGGTGGAGGAGGATAAAAAAGGATATAGTTTCCTATGTAGCTCGGTGCCTGAATTGTCAGCAGGTGAAGTATGAGCACCAGAGACCTGGTGGTTTGTTTCAGCAGATGGAGATTCCTGAGTGGAAGTGGGACTGTATCACTATGGACTTTGTTGTTGGACTCCCACGGACTCAGAGGAAGTTCGATGCAGTTTGGGTCATTGTGGATAGGCTGACTAAGTTAGCGCACCTCATTCCTGTGGCAGTTACTTATTCTTCGGAGCGGTTGGTAGAGATTTAAATTTAGGAGATCGTCTGTCTTCACGGTGTGCCCGTGTCTATCATTTCTGATCGAGGTACACAGTTTACCTCGCACTTTTGGAGGACAGTACATCGTGAGTTGGGTATGCAGGTTGAGTTGAGCACAACATTCCATTCTCAGACAGACGGACAGTCTGAGCATACTATTCAGATCTTGGAGGATATGCTCCACGCTTGTGTTATATATACTTCGGAGGATCGTGGGATCAGTTCTTGCCCCTTGCAGAGTTTGCCTACAACAACAGCTACTAGTGGAGCATTCAGATGGCTCCCTATGAGGCATTATATGGTAGACGGTGCAGGTCGCCAGTTGGGTGGTTTGAGTTGGGGGAGGCTCGGTTGTTGGGTACTGATCTAGTACAGGAGGCCTTGGACAAGGTCAAGATTATACATGATCGACTTCGCACAACTCAGTCCAGGAAGAAGATTTATGCCGACCATAGAGTTCGTGATATGTATTCATGTCCGGGGAGAGTGTTACTGCGGGTGTCACCCATGAAGGGTGTCATGAGGTTTGGAAAGAAGGGAAAGTTGAGCCCTAGGTACATCGGGCCTTTTGAGATACTCAATAGAGTGGGAGAGGTGGCTTATAGTCTTGCGTTAGTTACCTCTAGGGTTATCATCATTTCATCCAGTATTCCATGTGTCCATGCTCCGTAAGTGTCATGGTGACCCGTCCTCGTGATAGACTTCAGCTCTATCCAGTTGGACAAGGATTTGACTTATGAGGAGGAGCCGGTAGCTATTTTAGACCGGCAGGTTCATCAGTTGAGTTAGAAGAGTTATCCTTTAGTTCGAGCGCAGTGGAGAGGTCAGCCTGTTGAGACAGCTACTTGGGAGTCCGAGTAAGACTTACGGAGTAGATATCCCCGCTTATTCGCCAGTTCAGGTACTTTTCTATGTCCGTTTGAGGACGAACAGTTGTTAAAGAGGTGGAGATTGTGATGACCCAAAGGGTCATCTTGTGTTTTAGAACTCTATGCTGAGCTCTTTAGCCTTAAAAATCTCATTCTTACCCTCCTCGACTTGTGTGCACAGTCCGGGCGTAAATCCGAAAAGCTTTTATTTGGAAAAAAATTGAAGAAACAATATTTTTTGTCTTTTAAAAGTGATTTTAGTTGACTTCGATCAAAGTTTTGAGTAAATGGACCCGGACCCGTGTTTCGACGGTCCCGGTGGATCCATAATAAAATATGAGATCTGGGCGTATGCCCGGAATCGAATTACAAAATCCCTAGCTCGAGTGTGTTGTTGTTTCTAGTGCACTGACATCTTGTACTTTGCGATCGCGAAGCCATTCTCACGATCGCGAAATGTAATTTGGGCTGGGGGTGGATTTCTTCTACGCGAACGCGAGGCTTGGGCCACGAACGCGGAGCATTGGGGGTGTTTACTCTTCGCGGACGCAACCGGCTAGACGCGAACGCATAGTGTATTGGAGGTGGGATGGGAACTTTTCGAGTTGTTCTACGCGAACGCGGGCCTAGGCTCGCGAACGCGAAGGTCAGGGGGGCAGACCTACTCGAACGCGTGAAACTCTTCGCGAACGCGTGCAACTATTCGCGAACATAAATGCCTTTCTGGCCGCTGTGCATCGCGAACGCCAAAGGTCTCTCGGAACGCGATGGAGACTTGTCCAGTGATTTTCTAAACAGAACAAAAAAATGGGACTTCTTCCCAAATTTCATATTTCATCACTAGAACTCGACCTAGGGATATTTTGAAGAGGGAATTCAACACCAAATCACAGGTTTGCACTTCTTAAATCATTTTATTCTATTTCCATTATCACTCATTGAATTCCTAGTCCTAAATCTTTTTCTTCCATGGTAGAAATTAGGGATTTTGGGGGGATTGGGGATTTTGCAAATTTGGGAATTTAGACCTTGATTTAGGGTCGGATTCCGGAACTAATTACATATTCGGGCTCAGAGGTGAATGGATAAATGGATTTTGGTATGAACTTCAGTTTTGACCGAGTGGGCCCGGGGTCGATTTTTGACTTTTTGGGAGAAAGTTTGGGAAATGTATAATTATGTGTTGAAACTGATTTCTTTAGCAATAATTAATGTTAGTAAGTGAATTATGACTAGATATGGGTGGATTGGAGGTGGAATCTAGAGGAAAAGCAGTGGTTGAGCTTTGATTTGGCCTTTGGACCGAGGTAAGTGTTGTGTCTAACTTTGGCTTGAGGGATACTATTTGTTACGTGTTTGGTTGTTGAGTACAATGTACAGGTGAAGTGACGAGCACATATGTGTTGTTGTCGATTCATAGCATGAGAGTGAGTCCTATTCTTGCAATTGTTGTAGTCTTTAATCATATTATTCATGCTTAGCGTAGCCACTTGTGATGTTAGGCAACTTCTATCCGGTTTTACCGAGATTTGGTCATTGTTAAACATTTGCTCAAGGTTGAGATTAATATTTTGGTATTAAGTATTGATGAAATACTGATTTTTCCTTGATATTTCGATCTATCTGATATTATTGATCTTTGATTGGTGAGGAAGAGTGTAAAGCACGAAGGGTAATGTCGTTCCATTGCGTTATTTCATATGGTGAGGTTGAGAGTAAAAGCACGAAGGGTGATGTCGTGCAGTTTCTTTTACCGTTCTTATGTATTGTATCTGTTTAAGGCATTTTTATTTATCCGGTTATACCATTGTTGTTGATCTCTTACAGTGTGAACCACTCAGTATGTCCCCTCCCAGTATTTCATGTCTTATTTTCTTCTATTGTTGTTATTGCTACATGTATGATTATACTGCACAGGTTGTTTATGGGTATTTTGTCCTAGCCTCGTCACTACTTCGACGAGGTTAGGCTCGGCACTTACCAGTACATGGGGTCAGTTTTACTGATGTTGCACTCTGCACTTTCTATGCAGATCCAGATGTCGGTCCGAGCTGATTCTGAGATTTGTTGTTGACCTCTTTACTCAGGAGACCCAAGGTAGATCTGCCGACGTACGCAGTCGGTGGAGTCCCCTTCATATGTTCATTAAACTGTTCTTCTTTGACTCATAGACAATTATATTTTTTCTTCAGCCAAATACTTGTAGATAAATCATAGTAGTCTGTGAGTTATGACTCCAGATCATGAGTATATATACATATACTCAGTTTTGTTACAGATTTCCGCTTTCTTATTAATTTGATAGGTGTTTATTGTTGTTAATCGCCGAAGTTTTAAGATTATTGCATATTGAATATCTAACATTGGCTTGCCTAGCAAGTGTGATGTTAGGCGCCATCACGATCCCGGCATGGGAATTTCGGGTCGTGACAGAGATATAAACTCCAAATCATATTCCCAATTGTTTTCAACAACACCCAATCCAAACAAATAATGGTTTTGGAAAACCCAAATTCTAATTCAAAGCTTCAAAGCTTTTTAATGGATGTCAATGGTGGAATTGCTACTCTTTTTTCCTTTGCTTTATATTACTGAAATTAGGGATTGAGAGATAGGGAGAGACGTAGAGAGAATTCTCAATTCTTTGCAACAACACACAATTCAAACAAATAATATTTTTTGAAAACCCAAATTCGAATTCAAAACTTCAAGACTTTTTAATGGTTGTCAATGATGGAATTGCTTCTCTCTTTTCCTTTGCTCCACTTTACTGAAATTAGGGACAGAGAGATAGAGAGATGTAGAGAGAGAAAGAGCGAGAGAGAGAGAGAGAGAGAGAGAATAAAGATGAGAAATAATTAATTCATAATATAAATGAATACTCATTTAATTCCTAAAGTGTATATAATTGATAAATTTGTATATAGGAGGTAATTAAGTAAAATTGCACGGGGCGCCCTATTTGATCGCCCCATTTAACCTATACTCACTTTTTTTTAAAAGTTTTAACTTGTACCCATTGTTTAAACAACTTCAAGCCTCTTTCTCATCCTCCTTCTCCTCCTTCGTTTTCTGAATGCTGAAGATTGAGCCTGATGATTCATATATATTTGTTTGTCTCATTATGTTCAGTTTGGTCTTATTCACAATAATTTAACCTCTTAGATATTTTAGCTTTACAGGAAGGTTTTTGGTTCTAATTTATCTGTAGTAACTTGTTTTTATGTCGAAAATACTTTTCATTCTTTAATCTTTGAATTGAATAGCATCAATTGCCGCTAATCATGATCTATTAAATTCAATTTTGTTTAAAACTTCAGATCTAAGATTGCTGAAGTTCAACAAATATAAACAAAAACTTCAGCTCCTAAAGTGTTGAAGTTCAGCAAATACAAAATAAACTTCAGCCTTGAAGTTCATCACAAACAAAACAAAGCATCAACTAAAACATGCTAAGTTCAGCAAATACAGAACAAAGTTTCAGCTAAAACATGCTGAAGTTCAGCAAATACAGAACAAAGCTTCAGCTCTAGAATGCTGAAGTTCAGCAATTACAAACAAAAACTTCAGCCAAAACATGTTGTTTTATTGAACTGAAGTTTGTCACTTGCACTATGAACTGAAGTTTGCATGATTGCCTTTGCAAGTCAGGACAAATTTCATGCAAAAATATCTGAAGTTTTGCTACATTTCAGGCAAAACATTCTGAAGTTCAAACTTCAGACATAAATTTTTGCTACTTCAGGCATGTACGTCTGATGTTACGCGAAAAGTGGGTACGCTTGCAATTTTATTTTATTTTTTGCAAAGCAGGTATAAGTTAAAAGGTGACCCAAAAAGTAAGTATAGATACAAATAAACCGGTAATTAAATTGAAACTTGAGTAGGGAGGATAATAAGGTTTCCAATAATGTATAGATATGTAAAAATCTCTTCTTTCTTTTAGCTTTGGGCCAGAGAATGGGCTTCGGCCCTTTTTATTTGAATTTCTTATCATTTTTCCTTCTTCTTTTTTTGACTTGTTTTGTTTTATTAGTTAGTTCTTTATTTTTGGGACTTAAATTATTTAACAAAACATCCAATATGTCCACATTTAAAATATTGTGGTGTTACAATTTTGTATTCTTTCTCTTCCTCTTACTAAGAGTAGCTAAAAAGGATGAAAGACGGTAAAACTTTATTTACTGTATCTAACGATAATAATCCTCTCTGTAATATTCACAAAGTGGTGAAACACACACAAAAATCGTTGCTTATGGTAAATCTTCCAGATGATGCTGAGCTTAGTAATAAAAACTAATAGAATTGTATCATTTCAGATATTTTAAGAAACATATATGGGATGTATTTTTTAAAATATTGTGCAATGTGCACTAATTAAGTGGCATAGTTTATTCTTTCTCATTTATTTTGGGTGACTATAATCTCCGATAGTCTATTTATTATACTTTATAAAATATTAAAATTGATACCTATTGCCAAAACTCTTGCAAATTTAAACTCATTTAATTGTTAATATTATTAAAGACAATTTATAATTTATTAGACCGACTCTTTCCTTTTGCTCAATTTGCACCAGATAGAGTCAGTACCTAACTGAATTTTGAATTGGAGTAATTTGTTATAACAACTTTATAATTAGACTAATATGTCTTAAATGAATTTTAACTAAATTTCGAATAAGTTATGTCACATATGACATACTTAAATTATAGGTAAAGAAGATAAAATAATCTATTTTAAAAAACTAGAGTATTATTTAGCCAATGTGATTTGTGGTGACTAATAGTTGATTTACATTCTAATCTTGACTTTTTAGTAAAGTCCACTTTGGTTATTGATGTGTGGCTAGAATTCATGGTTTAACACGTTATATGTCTTACATTTTGTATGCGTTAATGATAAAAATACACTTTGTATGTGCATAATGAAGCCTATTTCATGTGTAGGTGAATTGGAGATGGAAGCCAAGCTAAATGGAGGCATATACGTCAAAAAATACGCTCAAGAGTCGAAAAGGAAACACTCGGGCGTTATCCGGGCGTTTGGCCCCTAAAGCCAGGCTGACCCTGGAGTTAGTGGGGCGTTTGGCCCCTAACGCTAGGTCAGCCCTGGCTTTAAGGGGGCATTTGATCCCAAACGCCTGGGTCCCGAGGTCCGGTCAATTCCGAGTTTTAAAGAGTTTTAAGTGTTTCCCGGTTGGAATAGAAGTCTCCTACACGCTTAGGGTATATCCCAAACATATAAATAGACCCCAAAACACAACTTGGAAGGGGAGGAAGCCATTGAAGTGAAGAAAAACCTGTGGATTACTACTCAGTGAAGCAAACATTGATTTTTATAGCTTTTATTCATTATTTTGTAGTCAATTATGCAAGTTATTTTAGAATTGATTCTTATGAATATGAGTAGCTAATTTTCTTAATCTAGGGTTTTGGTGGAACCCGTTGGGGGATAAACTTATTGTGATATTAATATAGTTTTGATTGGTTGATTAATCTCTATTTGTTCAACTACGTTCTTGTTGTAGTTGATTGAAGGGCCCTCAATTAGCTGTTCCTATTTATTATGTATCTACTTGAGAGAGAATGCATATTTAGATAGTTGTTTGAACAACATCACTTCCGGAGTATAGACGAAAGTCATAACCGAGGGTTTAGAAATTGGATAAGAAATAATGATACTTCGGGTGCAATCTAAAGTGAACTGTAATGCAATATAGCTAGCGTAACTTGAGAGAGTGCGTCTAGTAATTATCATAATTACTTTAGAGAGATTTATGGTAGATAGAGTGTTCATGATTGATAGAGACAACTAATCAAACTATAAGAAGTATCCGAGGAGGAAGTTCACCAACGGGGGAAACCATAGCCTTGGACCTTTATCATAATTGTTCACAACACATTGTTAGTAATTGTTAATTATTATTATTATCAGTAGAATTAGTAAAACATCATCAATTTATATTCAAAAAGTCTTAAGAGAATTGATTGAGTAAAAGTTGCGTATTCTAAAGACTTGATTGATACGTAAATTTCCTGTGGGATCGACTCTAGGCATAATACCCCGGATTATATTTGCAACGCCCGCTTAGTCTTTTATAAGACATAGTTGAGCGTGATCAGTTATCGCTATACTCTCTCTAGACAAACAATTTGATTCAAGACACTCCATCAGGGGTAAAATATCATATTAATATTCTTCTTTTTCTTTCTCATAATAAAACTTGTATTTTGTATTCTTTCTTTTCCTCCTACTAAGTTGTCTATTCTAAAAAAAATGAAAGACGGTAAAAATTTATCTGCATAAGATGTTTATACCAAGCTAATGACGCCCAACTACACCTCCTAAAAGGTCTAGCGATCGTTGCAAATATAATCTGGTTACATGTTCGGAGTCGAATACCACAGGGAATTAACCTATTAATCACAACCACTAGTTTCACAAGAACTCAAGTAATCAACCTTCAAAAATACTAAATATCGACTTGAGTGTTAACTAACTAGGATAAGAGTAATCAAAATATGGTAATTTATAATTAACAGAGCAAATGTGTGGACAAGATTTGGAAAAGTCTAGGGTTATGATTTCCCCCATTGTCGGAATCACCCCCGCTACGTTTTCTATAAATTCTCCTAAGTATTCTCTTTCGATCTTGAACACTTTGGGTGTCGTAGCTCTCTCTCGAGAAACTACTACAATTTGCTAGACATATTCTCTCGAACTACGCTAGCTGGTATTCATTCAGCGTTCACTCTGATCGCACCAAGGTTTCGTTCTCTCTAATTCTGCCTTTAAACCCTCCATATTGATCTCTCAAATACTTTAGGAGTGTTGTTATTCAACGATTACCTAAATATGTACTCTCTATCGAGTAATACACACTAAATAAGCACAGTTAATTGAGAGGTCTTCAATCAACAACAACGAAAATATAGTTGAACAAGTAGAGAAAGATTAACAACAAATCATATTAAATGTAGTGAACAAATTATTCTCCAATAGGTTCCATCAAACACTAGCTGGGAAGGTTTAGCTACTCATAACCATACTAACAATCATGATAATAATTGAAAGCGTTGAAATACATATTAAGGAAGAATGGAAGAGAAAAAATCTTGTGATTCGTTGCTTGTAAGTGTTCCCGTAGCCTTTTTCCTCTCCAATAATGTCTAACCCCTAATAAATAAGTTTAAAACCCATTTTATACATGTGGGGGCGCTAGAAACTACCAAGTCCTAGTCGACTAGGGCTTTAGGTTTCCCGGCTAATGTCTTTCAAATATACGTGCACCTTTTTGGCCTTTTCTGTGGTTCCACTCAGAAGCTATCCCAACTCTCACCTTACTCTTCTAGTGACTTACGTGCTTTCGGAGATAAAGGTTCAATAAAAATTTGCTTAAAGAACAAAGTACTCGGCTTGTAATGTGGGTGCCAAAGAAAAGCTTATAGGGTCAAACGGGCTATTTAAGGATAATTTTTATTTATGGTGACCTACTAGCTCAATGGACAATCAAAGAACCGCCTACATCATCTCCTAGACTCACAAAGCTTACTTATTTCGCTTCGACTAACACACAGGGCAAGTTCTAGACAAACACATGATAGCACATAATGTAATCAATATCTCACATCACAAAATGCACATGATCCCAGTCGGTACGGTTCGATTCCGACTCTCAAGTTTAGGAAAGTAATCACAAAGTCAAGAAGTATTAAGCAATAAAGCACTACATGAACAATGAGTCGGGTAAGTGAGAGAAAGCGTCACAGGCAGGCGATCCAATCTTTCACGGAAATAATTTTCATTAAAACATGTTAGGAAGGTAATTTTCATGCTATGGCCTAACAATGCTAGCATCAAACAGGTCAAACTGCCTATAGGACACTCAATTTCCTTTTTTTCTTCCCTGCGTTTCCTAAAAAATCAAATATAAAAAAATAATAATAAAATATACCCGGTTCAAATACATCCTTTTGGAAAAGAACTGATACCAAAAGAAAAATCAAGGGGATTATTATCTACCTACGACTAACTAAAAATAAAAATGATATTTATGGAATATTTTTTTCATTAGACCTTAATTCCTCAAGAAAACTGTCCAAGAGATCCATCATCGAGAACAGTCCAAACTTTTTTTATTTTGAATTAAGCTACTAAACTTATTCTACTGTACTACATTATTACTTCTATTAACTACACAATTAAGATCAAGAAGCTATAATTTGAAAATAAGCTAGAATCTAAAAATAAGAAGTTACATTACTACTAGGTACTAACATACTACAACTACTCATCAAAGAAAATTCCCCACACCACACTTCAAAAATGCAGTGTCTCCAATTCACATACAAAAAAAATATAAAGAAAGGAGGGTGGATAGAATGAACTCCATGGCCAAGCGGACCCATTTGGGTCGTAGTCGGAGCCCTCTTCGTCTAAGTCTCCGTCTGAGAATTAGTGTGGGGCGATTTGGGTTTTATGGTGTGACGGGTCGGGTTGGTTCTTATGTTAGAAGGTGGTGTTTTATTATTATTAGGTGGGGGATGGGTTTGGGTCGGGTTGGGGCTAAAACAAGTAGGGACTTACCTGATGTTTTCTTCCGCGCCTAGCAATAAAGAGGGCAGTTGTGTGTATTTGTTGCTGCCTTTGGCGTTTTCATTGACACTTGGCGCCAATCTAGGCATTGAAATGAGATTTTTTTAAAACAAATTACTTTTGATCCTATCAGGTAAAACCTGAATTTGTCAAATGCGAACACCACTGTTGGCATCTCCTTCTCAGTCACTGTGTAGTCTCGTTAGGCACCACTCAGGGTTCTACTTGCATAGTAGATTGGGTGCATGACTTTCTCCTTTCGATGCCCCCAACACTGCTCCCACAGCATAATCGCTTGCATCGCACATCAGCTCAAATGGTTGCTCCTAGTTGGGTGATACTATGATAGGTGCAGACACCAGCATCTTCTTAAATTCCTCAAAAGCTACCTTGCAGTCATCAGAAAACACAAAGGGGTGATCTTTTTCAAGCAATTTACACAAAGGGTTAGCAATCTTGAAAAAATCTTTTATAAACCGCCTGTAGAAATCGTCCTGGCCAAGGAAACTTCTTATTGCCTTGACGGAAGTGGGTGGCGAAAACTTCTCTATTACATCAACCTTAGCATGATCCACCTCAATGCCCTTATTTGACACTAGGTGTCTCAAGACTATACCTTCATGTACTATAAAATGGAACTTTCCCAGTTTAGCACTAGATTAGTCTCCATACATCTCTTCAGCACTCTTTTTAGATTCCTAAGTCAGTCATCGAACGAGTTTCCAACCATTGAGAAATCATCCATGAAAACTTCCATTATGTCTTCTACCATATCTGTGAAGATGACCATCATGCACTTTTGGAATGTGGCGGGTGCATTGCATAGGCGAAACAACATTCTCCGGAAAGCGTAGATTAATAATGGACAGGTGAATCACGTTTTCTCTCTATCCTCCGGGGCAATAGAGATCTGATTATACCCCAAGTATCCATCCAAGAAGCAAAAGTGGGACCTCCCTGCCAATCTATCTAACATTTGATCAATGAACGGCAGGGGAAAATAATCTTTTTGGGTGGCCTTGTTCAATCTTCTCTAGTCCATACAAATTCATCATCCCGTTACTATTCTTGTTGAGATCAGCTCGTTATTCTCGTTTTGCACCACAGTCATTCCGCCTTTATTTGGCACACAATGAACTGGGCTAACCCAGTTGCTGTCGGACATGGGAAGCATGGTTCACTTCTTCTTCACGACTTCTTTCATGTTGGGGTTCAACCTTCTTTGTTGTTCTTTGGAAGGTCTATGCCCATCTTCTAGTAGAATCGTATTCATACAGAAGGCCGGGATGATAACCTTAATATCTGCAATAGTCCAACCAATAGAAATATTTCACTCTATTAACACCTGCAAAAGCTGCGCTACTTGGATATCTAACGAACCAGATAAGATAATAACAGGTAAAGTCGATAAAGGTCCTACGAAAGCATACCTGAGGTAAGATAGTAGCGGTTTCATTTCCAATTGTGGTGGCTCTACGATCGATGGCTTAGCTGGAGGGGTCTTTCTTTCTTCTAAGTGTAAAATCTCGAATTCGATATCTCTTTTCTAGTACCCTTGACCTTCAAGAGACAACACCTACTCCGCCAAGTCCTCACCATTTACCTCGTCTGAATTCATGAAGCAGGTTGCTAGAGGGTTTTTGTGACGACCCGATAGGTCATTTTGAGTATCTGCACGTTGGTCATTATTTTGAGGGCTCGAGTATCTCCGCATGATGTATTTTGACTTATTTGAATCGTCGGTTTTGGTTGTCAGGTTATTCGGGACTGATTTGGAAGAATAATTCTCAACTAGGGAGCTTTATAGTTGGAAGAATTGAACAAGTTTGAATTTTTAGTATTTGACCTCAGATTGTGATTTAGAGGTCCGTAGTTGAATTTGGCTCGAAATGGCGAAAGTTGGATTATTTGAAAAGTTTGACCAAGAGTGGACTTTTTGATATCGGGGTCGGATTTCAATTTCGGCGGTTGGAGCAGGCCCGTAATGTCAAATGTTACTTATGTGCAAAATTTAAGGTCAATCGGAACATTGTATGAGAAGTTTATGGTCATTTTACTAAGAATTGACTTGCCAGATTTTTTTCAGATGAATTAGGAAATTGCCACTGATTTCGTATTTAAAAATCTGCACTATTTCTAAATATTGAAACCAACATATCTCCTTCAATATAAGTTCAAATGGAATTATTCAAGATTCTAACTTGACTAGAATTTCACAAGGAATCCATTAGAGACATCAAAAGAGAGTTTCGAGATCATTTGGCACATGAAACGAGGCAGAACAGTGTTAAATCAAGGGATTTGTTCATATAACATATTTTGAGTTGGGGAGCTCGGAATTGGGTAATTTTTAAGGCGATTTTCACCATATGAAATGGGGTAAGTGTTCTCTACTCAATTTTGGTTATATTCCATGAATCTATATTCAATTTTAGCTTTTGGTTGATGAATTTTAAAGAAGAAATTGGAGGTTTTGGCCTAAAGTTTCATAATATGAATTTTTGAGTTTTGAACATCGATTGGAGTCGAACTAAAACTAGTGAAACTAGTGTGGTTGGACTCGTAATTGAATGAGTTATCAGATTATGTCAGTTTTGTCGGGTTCCGAGGTGTGCGCCCAAGTGTAATGTTTTACCGGATTTGGGATTTGATTTAGGATTCAATACTTATCATTTGAAATTATTTTCTTGGGCTTTATTTGATGTATTTGAGTTGCTTTTAGCTAGTTTTGAGACGTTCGGAGGTCACTACACGCGTGATGGCATTTTTGGAGAATCACTTGGCTTTCTTGGTATTATAATTGACTTGTTCGAGGTAAGTGTTTTGCCTAACTTTGTTGAGGAAACTTTTTCTCTTGTCATTGTTTGCTACATGCGGGGGTGATACATATATGAGGTGACGAGCGTATATATATGTGTCAGGGTTAATCATGCTTGGGGGGAGGGGGATTATGTTGCATTTAGGTTTGTAGAATTTTGTGACCTCTTACTTCATGCCTCACTTGACTTCTAGATATTAAGAACCTAGAATTAAATGTTAGAATCGAGACTTAGCCTATTATAACTTAATCAAATTTGATGGAACTTTGAGAATACATTGATGTGTCTAATTCGGTCATCTCTATGCATAATCATTAATACATTGTTACGGCCGATATTTTGAGATGCTAGATTCCGTACTTGTACTGTTGATAAATTGTGGAATTTATGGAAGTACTTGAATTATGTGTTCCTTGATGGTTCATTGAATCATTGTTGGCTTAGAAATTGGTGATTGAGAATTTGTTTGGAATATTCGTTTGGACACTCTCCTCGATGTTATTTATACTTTTGCCTTGCTATTTTGTTGATATTCATATGCTTGGTAAGGAAGAGTGTAAAGCACGAAGGGTGTTGCCGTACTAATTGATTTGGTACATAAATTTATTTATATATGGTGAGGATGAGATAGAAGTATGAGGGGTGTTACCGTGCCATGTGACTTGATATCTTGGATACACTTCTTATACCAGGAAAGATTGTAAATCTTCTACTGTAATTCCTGCTAGTAATTGTTGACTGTCTCACAAAGTTGTATACAGTACTTTTGTCTATTATATTTTGCACTACCTATATTGTTAGTCTAATGTACTGGTTATAACAAATAGCATCTTTCAACTAAAAGCCTTGTCACTACTTCGACGAGGTTAGACAAAATACTTAGCAGTACATGGGGTCGGTTGTACTAATAATGCACTTCTGCACATTGCGTGCAGATTTTGGAGTGTAGCTACTGGTGATGCCGGATGCTGATTCAGAAGATGTTCTTGCGTTTGGATACAGCTGTCACTTGTCCATGGTAGCTTAGGTTATTTCTAATCTGTTTATGTAATATTCAAGCAGAACGTGTATTCATTTGTATCAATTTTGAAATTCCAAATCTTAGAAGCTCGTGATTCGTAATACCAGTTCGTGGGTCAGTTTGTAAATTTTCAGCTAATTCTTTACTATTTTTCTATAATCTTTTTTGGATTGAATTTATAGTTAGTTGTCTTAACTAGCGGACCGAGTTAGGTGCCATCACGACTAGTGGTTTTTGGGTCGTGACAAAATGGTATCAGAGCACTAGGTTCGTAGGTTCTACGAGTCATGAGCAAGTATCTAGTAGAGTCCTGCGGATCGGTATGATGACGTCCATACCTATCTTCGGGAGGCTACAGGGCATTTAGGAAAAAAATTCCCCTTTCTTCTTTCCTTATCGTGCGACCTTGTTTCAGATTGAAATCTACGGCTTTGACTGCTACCAATTACTCATATATGGTGTTGTGCACTCAGTATTCATTATGTGCCAATGATTGGTGATGTTGCAGATAGATTACGATGTGTTGTCTAGCCTCAGCAGCAGATGCAGTGTTAAATCTTCTAGCCGTTCATATGTGGTATGAGGCGGGTTCATATATCTGGTTGGCAAGCACAAATTTGGGAAGATTGGCTGGTGGCATGGCTATTGTGACTAAGGTGGGTTCATGGCAAGGTGTCGACTTGAGTATAACCGGTGGGTTGTCTCCTGCATCATGAGTTTGGATCGTGTGTCTCGTGTGAGATTTTCATTCGGTGGAGTGCATATGTGATCATTTCGGAGAATTTAGGGAAGTTGTTTGATTATTGCAATGATGGGCAAGCGCTTGGCAGAGTCTTCGGGGCGTTCTATGACCAGTATTGTATGAGTTTTTGAAGTATTCACCTAAATAGTCGTGCGAGATCGGGGCATGCTGTGAAGATATGGTACTTTGGGGTGACGATGAGGTGATCTATGGCTTCGAGCTAAGTGGTGGAGTCTGCTAATGATGATCGGATTGTAGGGTCATGGACCGTATCAGTTTCTGGACTGAGATATTGCTTGGTTATTTCTTTGGATGGTCATATGCTGGTGAAGCACGGGTTGCTCGATGCGTATTAGTTGTGTATTGGATATCATAGTAAGATGAGTAGTTATCGAGAAGGTTCTGGAGAGTTTCGGGTCTTATTAGCCTTTAAGGAATTTTGAATTTGTTTGCGAGTGGGCTTGAAAATGGTAGTGAATGGTAATCGTATCTGCGGCATTTCCTTGTCAAGGAGGTTCTACATGTCAATGTTGGAGTGATGCAAGAAATGGCTTCGGGTTCCCAGGAAGTTCCCTCGAGGCGGTCATATCGAATTGAGTTACTTTCGGGTTGGCAGTCTGCGTGACTCGATTGAGTTAGAGGAAATTGGTTCTGATTACTAGATTATGTGTTACTGAGTTCCGAAGAATTTATCATGGTTATGACCACGGTCGGTTTCGAGTGTTTAAGGTCTTGCTGGAACTATATGTTCACACCAGAGGAGAGTTCGCCTGTTGGCAGGTACATTGTGTTTTGACTTATGTGTATTTTTTTCTCAAGGTAAGGGGGTATTAGTTACGTGTCAGCCATTTGAGTAGCGGTGTTGAGATTGGATATGAAGATTATGGTATTCGTGAGGCTCATAGACTGGATGTTCTCGTTGGCAGACTATTCCTTGATTACGAGTTGTGAAGAAATGACGAGGATTGGATTATGGATAGTAGGTGTTATGGAAAGGTTGCTATGGACTTTTGGAAGGTTAATTGCATATTTGGGGGATGATCGGAAATTGGTTTGGGGGGTTGCTTTTGAGCCTAATGAGAATGTGTATTATGTATCGAATTGGACCTGTTTGTTCTTGCGCAGTTGTTACCATATGTTTATCATCAGGCAGAATGGAAGTTATTCGCGCCTTGGTTTATGTTATATGTTTCTCTCTTATATTATGGCGGGATGTGAGGGTTACATGATTCTTCGCACGCATATTGTGATTCGATTTAGGACGCATGGCATTATGGGCAAGGTGACCTTCGTGATATTGATTTGCTTATTGCACCCTAGTTGTGCTTGTCTTTCTCAG
>ML402077.1:17143-56902 GCA_005239525.1 Nicotiana knightiana | reverse complement strand
TTTAAATTTATTTTTCTTAACTCCCTTTTTTTTTATATTGAATAAAAGAAGATAAAATACACACGTATATATATATATATATATATATTATATAATATACATATATATGTATATATATATTTTATATAATATACATATATATGTCTATATATATTTTCTTCTATTTAAACATAGAAAAAATCTTATATTCTAAGAATGTGAATATTTTTGTTGTTTTTAATTTTCTTAAATAGAATCTATTAAGAGTAAGATAAAAATTTAACATATTAAGATTAGATATAACCTTAATATTTATAGCAAAATAGTATAGAATTTGGGTGTGGTCAAAAAATAGTTGTTCACAGATGCCAAGGCATGCGGACGCCTGCAGGACTACCTCGAAATCTCCAAATGGACTGAAGGTAGCCTCCTCACTCTAGGGTCCATAGGGTCCTGTACCGGGATCTGCACAAAAAAATGTGCAGAGTGTAGCATCAGTACAACTGATGCCATGTGCTGAGTAAGTGTTGAGCCTAACCTCGGCGAAGTATTGACGAGGCTAGGACACGACAACTAAATCAACCTGTGCAGTTTAACAGTATAAGGAGAAAATAATAACAACGAGAAATAAGCAGCTAAGCATAAAGGAAAGGGGAACATGCTGAGGGGAGGAAATATCAAATAATGGAAATAACGAGATAAAGCACAGATTAGATATCAATTTAAGCAATAGAAATAGTAACACCAAAACAAGTGCACGGCATCACCCTTTGTGCTTTTACTCTCGTCCTCACCATCAGAATCAATATATTCAGCACGGCATCACCCTTCATGCGTTTACCTCACATAATCATGGCACGGCATTATCCTTTGTGCATTATCACTCATATCATGGCGCGGCATCACCCTTCGTGATTTTACAATCACAATATCGGCACGGCATCACCCTTCGTGCATTAACATTCACTCACAATCTCATGCACGGCATCACCCTTCGTGCTTTTACACTCTTCCTCACCCAAACACATCAAATGATATCAATCCAACAAGGAAATTAATAGAGTAAACAAAAATAAAACCATAACGTCCCGGCGAGGGAGCCAACTGTGGAATCAATACCATCCCGGCAAGGGAAACAGCTATTACCAATCTCACTTAGTACATAACGTTCACATAGAAATCTTCAACTGAAATCAATACTCAACACTGTTCAATATCCAGGAATTTCCACCAACATGGATAGATATAAAGTGAAACTCAAGTATTACTTAACGAAAAACCACATAAATCACAACATTCTACTCACGGGCATGCTTGACACCAACGTATAGGTACTTGTCACCTCACCTATGCGTTGAACATGATACTGACACATAACAAATAGGACACAACACATATTCCCTCAAGCTAAGGTTAAGCCAAACACTTACCTCAAAATCCACGACCAACTCAAGCCTCAATTAACGCTTTCCCCTTAGAATTCGCCTCCAATTCAATTGTATCTAGACATAATTAGCTTAATAATATCAATAAATGCTAAATAATTCAACCCCAATGCTTAATTATGAACCTTCTATCATTGTTCCTAAAAAGTCAAAAATCGACCCCGGGCTCGCTTGGTCAAAACACGAGGTTCGGACCAAACCCCAATCACCCACGAGCCCGAATATGTAATTAGTTTCGAAATCCAACCTCAAAACGAGGTCTAAATTCCAATTATTCAAAAAGCCCTAACTCTACCCAAATCCCCAATTTTCTACCCTTAAAACTCTAGGATTCTTGATAATTGATGCAAAACATTAGAAAGTTAAAGGAAATTATTTAGGGGAAACTTACCTATGATTTGGGAAGAAAATCTCCCTTGGTCTTCTATTTTTGTGAAAAGTTGAAGAAGAAACGGCTGAAGTTCTAATTTAAAAACACTCATGGCCCGACCTTCGCATCTGCGGTGCTTGGGTCGCACCTGCACTTACGCAGGTGCAGAAAAATGGTCGCACCTGCGGAAATGGGCAAGGCCATTGAGGGCCGCACCTGCGGAGGAGTATCCGCTCCTGCAGAACCGCTTCCGCGGAAAAGTTGCCGCACCTGCAGAAAGAGGGCAGGCTGGGCTGGATCGCACCTGCGGCTGAAGGTCTGCACCTGCGAACTCGCACCTGCGGCCCTAGGCTCGTAGATGCAGGCACACCAGAACTGGTGCACCAGCAGTGATTTTCCAATTTCAAACACCTCGAAACCTAACCAAAACTCACCCGAGCCCTCGGCCAAACCAAATATGTACACCACCTCAAAAACTTCTTACGGACTTACTCGTGCGATCAAATCAACAAAATAACATCTTAAACAATGAATTTAGCATAGAAATCCAAGAAAAATCTCAAAACTTTCAAAGTTTCAAATTTTACAACTACGGGTCTGAATCACGTCAAATGACCTCCGTTTCTTACCAAATTTTACAGGCATCACTCAAATACTATATTAAACCTGTACTGGGCTCCGGAACTAAAATACGGGCCTAATACCATCAATTTCAAATATAATCAAACTTCCAAAGACTCTTATAATTTCAGTAAAATATTTCTTTCAAAAATTCATTTCTCAGGCTTGGGAACTCGGAATTCAATTTCGGGCACACGCCCAAGTCCCATATTTTCCTACGGACCGTTCAGGACCGTGGAATCACGGGTCTTGGTCCATTTACCCAAAATGTTGACCGAAGTCAACTTAAATTCTATTTTAAAGGAAAAATTAGCATTTCCCTCAGTTTTTCATATAAAAGCTTCCCGGATATGCGCCCGGGCTACGCACGTAAAATAAGGTGAGATAAAAGGAGATTTTCAAGGCCTCGGAACCAGTTTTTGACTTATAAAATAAGAGATGACTTTTTGGGTCATCACACATACACACCAGAATCCGCCGAGAAGGACCTGCTCATCAAGAATATGGCAGAGGAGCTCAAGAAGCTCACAAGCCGAGTCCAGGGTGTTGAAGGAGACAAAGGGATTGAAGGTCTGAATTATGAGGATCTATGTATTCATCATGACGTAGAACTACCGGAGGGTTACAAACCTCCTAAGTTTAAGATGTTTGACGGAATAGGTGACCCGAAAGTACATTTGAGGACATATTGTGAAAAGCTCGTGGGAGTTGGGAAGGATGAAAGGATTCGCATGAATCTGTTCATGAGAAGTCTCACTGGAGACGCCCTATCTTGGTATATCAGTCAAAATCCCAAGAAGTGGGTTAATTGGGTAAGCATGGCATCAGACTTCATGGATCGATTCAGGTTCAAGATCCACAATATTATAAGAGGTTAATAGCATCAAGAATCACAAATTCTCCTACATCATCAAACTCAGGGAAAGGATTAAAGAAGGGATCAAGAGCGGAATGGTAACTAATTTCGAGGCATTGCAGGCTACGAACAAAGCATTACAGTCATGGGGCATATCAAAGAAGAAAGAAATAGGGGCAGTGATGGTAGCCCAAGGCCCAAAATCTCCACTCACATACCAAACACCTCCACCCGCATACCAACCTTCACCTCCCAGATATCCTCAACTCGCTACCGCCTACCATACCTATAACACCCAGCCAGCCTATTATCATTCACCTCCAGCCCGTCAAAACTATCAAAAACCGAGACCCAATTTGGATAACAGACCACTCAGACAATACACCCTTATTGTTAAGCCCATCAATTCAGATGCAGTCAAAAGATATTATGTGTAAATTATTTGCATTTCTTCATGTGATATAATTGAACTACGCTTGACCTGATTCCCATTTAAGAGGCGATATGTAGGCAGCCATGTGGGTTCGGTCACAATTTAATAAAATTTCCATTTTTCCCCATAATCAGAAACTGGGGCAGAATTTTGAGGTAGACCCTCAAAATTCTGAAGCAAGTTCAGCCAACGACATTGCATGCAGAGCAGCTAGAAGATCATTCAGAAACTGGGGTAGAATTTTGAGGAGCTCTCTCAAAATTCTATGGCAAGGAGGTCGCAATGTCTCTGATAACGTCACGGTCACTGGTTCATTTAATTGATTTCTTAATCTGCATATTACTATGTTTTGAAAACCATACACGCATACTTTTGAAAACTTTATTTTTAGCCAAGTTCTACCCATGGTTACTCGAACAGGACCCTCGGGCAAAGTGGAGCAAAGCAAGCAGACAAAGTCACGAACCAACCTCCCTGCAAAACTCAAAACTTTTCTTTGGATGCAAGAATAGGTCATAACTACAAGTATCGTCATGACGACAGAACCGCGGGGCATAAACATATTTCCAGCTAAGAATACTTCACTCTTACTCTTACATTTGCACGAGGCTAAGCCCTGTCTCAATTCTTGCATGAGGCTAAGCCCTGCGTATCTATTTGCATAAGGCTAAGTACTGTTTTCTCCCTGCATGAGACTAAGCACTGTCTCGATCCTTGAATGATACTAAGCCCTGTCTCAATTCTTGCATGTGGCTAAGCCATGCCTCTCTATTTTCATAAGGCTGAGAATTGCCTTCTCCCTGCATGAGACTAAGCACTGTCTCGATCCTTTCATGAGATTAAGCCCTGTCTTAATTCTTGCATGAGGCTAAGCCATACCTCTTTATTTTCATAAGGCTAACCACTGCCTTCTCCCTACATGAGACTAAGCACTGTCTCGATCCTTCACGAGGCTAATCCCTGCCTCCCTATCTGCATAAGGCTAAGCACTTCCTTCACGAGGCTAAGACTTGCCTCCCTATCTGCATAAGGCTATGCACTGCCTTCACGAGGCTAAGCCCTACCTCTCTATTTGCATAAGGCTAAGCACTTCCTTCATGAGACTAAGAAATTTCTCGATCCTTGCATGAGGCTAAGCTTTGCCTCCCTATCTGCATGAGGCTAAGCACTGCCTTCTCCTTACACGGGACTAAGCACTGTCCCAAGCCTTGCATGAGACTAAGCATTATCTACCTTTACACAAATGTTGCTCTGTTTCAAACCTTGCATTATTCTTTTGGGACTAAGCTCTTCTCCCAACTCTACGCAAAACTAAGCTCTGTCTTGTGATTATCTCTGGCATCATGTCTCTACATCTCATGGGCTGATATATAGCCAATTTGTCCAAAGGCGTCATAGTCTGAAGGCATCATCCTCATAGCCAGAAGACACCATGCTATGGCCTGAGTATCTCTCAATCTTGCACATCATTATTCAAAGGCATCATGGTTTGGAGGCACCATCTTCATAGCCCGAGAAAATCATTTCATGTCCTACGAATTCCTTACTGCACAATTCATGGCCCGGGACATCATGGTCTAAGGACGTCATCCTCACCGTCAAAAGACAATCTTCATGGTCCAAAGGGAATTTGCATCATGTTTAAATTTACGAAAATTTATATGCACATATTGTGTTTTGAGTTTGCAGGCGATCCGGAAGCAACCGTTATCCTAATGGGAGAAATCTATGCTCCAGTTCTCACCCAATGCCCATATCTTCCAATTATTTCAAACGTAACCGATCATCATCCGTTACCCAGTCTCACTTACCCATAACCATTTTCAAATCTAGATTGATCCCACCCGAAATATTTTGTCCACTCTTACAATAACTCCACTGGTTCATTTTACCGTTGAATCCAAAACTACACATTGCCTGATTCCTGTAAGACCGGGGATATGTAGGCAGCTCAAAAGCCAGAGTGCGGTCTATATCTTTCAAATCACCCAATTCGGTCAAAATCGATAATCATTTCTTTACCCGACAACTCTTTCATCCTTTCCGGATAAAGAGGGGCAGTTGTTGATGCCCAATGTTTTCCTAATGTATTTCAAATATACATATATACTTTCAATATAGTAGATATGCATCATCATATTACTCATAAATACATACAAGTATTTTTCCTAATTCTTCTATAATTTTAAAGATTTTTAAATTAATTTATTCCCATATTTAATTAGATAAAAAATCATTAAATGCATCACAAATTATTTTATGATAATTTTATCATCTAACTTCATCATTTATATCTATACCAGGTTTTAAATATTTTGATGCATTTATTATAATTACATTTTACATTTTTAAGGTTAAAATTGCACATTTGCAATAATAGCCTATACATGCTTATAATTACTTTATTTTTGCAAAAAATAACTTTTTATATTTTTGTAGTGTTAAATAATTTCTATTAACCATTTTTATGCACAAATAATATTTTTACTATTTTATTTATCATTTTTATGAATTATTTTATTAATTTAAAATGGGTATTTAACTAATAGCCCTAAATTCCTCCTATTTTCAGACCTAGGCTCCCAACTACTTTAATACCTAGCCCAATCCACCATAGCCCAAACCAAACGACCCCTTTAGTTATAACCCGGTCGGTACCCATTTAACCGACCCGCCCCACTCAAATTTCAAATTCTGGCAGTTGATCTCCTAAGATCGACGACCCCCGTTTAATCCCCCTATTTAATTAATCAACCCCGCCCCAAACCTTACCATTTTCCTTTTGGGTGCCTCCTTTGAATTCTCTCATCTCTCACCTCATGAACCCTAAGTGTTCGTCACCCCTAACCTTCCCCAACTCCAACCCCAAATCGGAATCCTCCGTGGATTCCCTTACCCTATTTTTCTATCCTCACCACTGGCTACTCGTTTATGACCTTATTTAGTTTCTTTCCTAACATGGCAAGCAAATATTTCCATAATAAAACCTAAACGATTCAACTCTTTGATTTTCTGTGGTTATTCCGTCTATATTCATCCCTGAATCTTTGAGGGTAACGAGTATGTTCATATCTCCTTCGATTCTTACGTACCCCAAATTAGGGTTTTCAAACCCTTTCAATCGGACCTAAACAAGGTCTGATTTTCTTATTTTTAACACTATTTTGTTTCATGTGATTCTTATCTTATTTTCTTCATTTTCGTACTTTTCTTTACTGATTTCATACTTCCCTTTAAAACTAGGGTTTGAATTTTTCCTTCTTGATTCTAGTAAATCTTTCATTTTTGTGTTCGACTGCCTTATCTCTTTATATTTTCCTTGATTTTTACATCAATATTCCGCTTAAAATTTGTCTGGTGTTATTTTGTGTTTCCTTCAATATTTATTCAAATAGTCTGAATAATCTCTTTTAGTTTGGCAGTACATGTGATTCCTTTGATATTTGCCCAATATTCTGAATAATCTTATGTTTCCCTAGTTGACATGTCTAATATTCTGTACAATTTGTTATTTTTGGTATTACGCGTTCTGCCTTAATTACTCTGAGTGATTTCTGGGGATGCTTCCTTAATTTGTTTAACCCCTTAATTTATGCCTATGACTAATTCTGCAAATATCTCCTTACATGTGATTGATTTGTTTCCATGATTATGTGCTGATTTACACTACTATATATACCCTCCCCCTTATTCCTTTAAAACAACCTCGAATTTTTTGAACTTAATATACTTTCAAAACTTAAAGTTGTCCTATATTCTGTCTTTAGCCGGCTGGAAGCCAAGGCCACTGGATTCTGAGCTACTGCCATACTTCTTCTGTGTATCTTATTCGCTTAACTGGTTAGTTACCTGACTTTTGTATTTCATTCTTTCATACCCTTGATTTGCATATGTTGTTGGCACTAAATCCATGACCCCTGATATGAATATGAGCATGTCTACTCCTTACCCTAAATCCCTGTAATGAATGCCTCTGTGACTCTTGCTATTAGTGATGATCTGCCTTTTGTTATTATGTAAACATAGTCACTCAGCCCCTATACCTCTCTGATATTTGTAATGACTGTCTCATCATGCTTAGATTGCTACTTTAAAACGTGCCTTTGGTATAAACTGAGTCCCCTTTGTTAGACCAATGTAACAATTTTAGCTACTATTTGACATGATTTGCCAAGTTGTATGCCTTAATATGATGCCATCTCCTTTTTATGATGTTGTCCTAGTTCTCGTAGTACTAACATTGTTCTATGTACTTAGCCCGATTTAACATGTTCTAACTTATTTGTAAGCATGTTCTTTAGCTCTCTTTGGCATATTGTTGATGTCTGCACCTATTATGAACTTTATTAAACCAGTTATTTCTTGAGTTCTATGATGCACCTAAGTGTTCTGTTTGCTGACTCAACTTGGCTATGTATGTTTACTCAATTCCTATTTTCTCAATTTTGGTCTTTCTCTTCTGTCACTCAAACTCTTTGAATCCTGCTTTTTAATCGATGTTGCCTAAATCTATCCTTTAACCACCCTGGTTTGAGCACTGCCTTGGGTTCTTGAAGCCCTTGGGAACTCTGACACACTAGGGCCTTGGTTCTATATGCTCAAATCTTGTCCTGTACTCACTGGGTGAATCACTTGGCTTCTTGTGTTTATCAGCCTATAACTGTGGGACTGTTTGTGAAGTGTGAGAATGAAGGTTTGGCCTAGTTATATGTATCATTAGGCCTATTGTAGGCTCCCTATAGCTATATTTGTTCTGTAATTTACTATATTCATTATGGGTCTGTAATAATTATGGTAATAACATTCTGGGGTATTTGGTAAAATATGGAAGGGGTTTCTTATTTTCATTTGCAAAGTTGGGTAGAAATATTGCCTATAGGTTTTCTACTGTATTGTTGATCCTGCCTATAAGCTCTATATTATGTCGATTCTTCCTATAGGTTCTACATTGTGTTGTTGAAGTTACATGCCTATAGGACCAATGCTTCGATATGTTAGAAATCATGCTTTTAGGTGTATTAATTTGTCCAGTAATTATGTGTTAGCAACCACGCCCATAGGATCAATACTTGGCTTAATTATGCTCTGGCAAAGCATGCAAATTCCTGCTTGTATACTCTTCAGATTATAGAAATCATGTCTGTAGGTTTTAAAATCAGTTTAATTATGGAAATTATGCTTATAGGGTTTTAAATCAGTTTAATTGTAGAAATCATGCTTATAGGGTTTAAAATCAGTATAATTATCATCCCACTCATTTCTTTAAGAATATGCAATACTGTGTTAATTATCACCACTAGAAACCATGCCTATAGGACTCGATTAACTAATTTTGAATATGCCTCGGTGATTATAATTGTCAATCACCTAGACAATATGCCTATAGGATTAGACAAATAATTCTTGACACATTTTTGTGACTTGCTATTATTTACTATTGTATAAAACGCCTAGATACTATGTTATGCTAGAATCAGTAGGCAAATATATATAGGTTCTACTAATCGCACTAAGAAACTGATTCTATATACGACTGCCTGTTTGTTTGTTCAACATCACATAAATATCCTGCCTATAGGGTTCTGAGATTAATAAATCTGCTAAAGTTAATCAGTTGCGTGCATTTGATGTTTATATGTCGAGGCTAATTTGAGCCCATATTTGGCTCTATTTGAAGTCCTAACTGTTTTGTATGTCGCTAAGTATTTTAATTTTGAGCAACTTAGGTCAAATATAGAACCATCCAAAATAGAGGTCCCAATGCCTCCAGGACCATAGGTAAGGGACGGGTAGTGCACACATAGGGCACGAGTTAGAATTGATTAGAGCGCTTTAGGTAAGAACTCAAAGATAGTAATCGGGTAGCAGGAGATGATAGTATGTGCCCGCTGAATAATATGAGTAACACCCACGTCTTGGGGGAGTTATGAATGTTTATTTATGTTGCACGGGGTGATCCTATAGGCTAAAAAACTTAGGACCCCCCATCCCTATTAAACCATTCCTCGCTTTTCTTGTTTACACTAATTTGCGTAAGTTAAGCTCGGCCATGACACACCGTTGTGGACCTCGTGGGGTGGCTAACACCTTCCCTTCAAGATAATTTGAGCCCTTACCCGATCTTTGGTGATTTAAACTGGTATAATCTGAGTTATTTGCTATAGGTGCCCTAACGCACCTTAATCCGTTAGGTGGCGACTCTCCAACAACCAATTCCTTTTCCCTTCTCTCAAAAGGAGTTGTCAAATGTCAAAATCTGATTTCGCGAGAAAAAGGGGGCGCGACAATCGAGGGAGGTCAAATTTCGCTCAAGGACGCGAACAACATCAGGGTCCACCAAAACCACCCTCCCCAGCTCGTAACATCCAAATTATCATCGGAAGAGGCGAGGGCGCTTCAATCAACAGCGTAAAATTCACGACCACCCACAATCTGAAACTGTCAATCACTCATGTACAGTATGAAGATCTCGAAGAAAGTATCATCTTTGACGAGTCGGATACCCACAGTTTAACATTTCCTTACTATGATACTCTTGTTATTACTTCACGTATTTCGGATACTGATGTAAAACATATTATGATCCACGACGGAAGTGGCACGTGCATTATCCACCCTCGAGTTCTTGCATAAATAAGGCACGAGGATAGAATAGTGTCGCGTTGCATCACACTAACAGGTTTTAACAATACAGTTGAGCGGACGTTTGGAGAAATCATGCTACTCGTCATTGCCGATGGTGTTACTTTGGAAACTACATTCCACATTATGGATCAAGATACAATGTACAACGCCATCATAGGTCGGCCTTGGATACACGCTATAAAGACCATACCCTCCAGATTATACCAAGTCATCAAATTTCCCACCCCGTGGAGAGTATTCAGCATCTGTGGCGAATAACACACGGCCCAAGAAATCTACAGCATCGCCCAACAGTGCACATACACCCAACAATTGAGGGACAAAGGCGAAGAGGCATAGGAAATAACGAGGTCGAGGTTAGGTGGTGACGAAGGGGAAGATGTCATCAAGGACCCCGAAATCATAGAGGCCACAGTATCAAGTCTGAAGGAGCTTGACCCCGTGCAACTCGATAAAGACGACCACAGCAAAAAGTCCTACATTGGCCACAAGCTCCAAGAACTAGATAAATTTCATCAATTTTTAGCTAACAATGCAAACTTGTTCGCTTTTTCCCATGCAGATATGCCAGGCATCCCAAAGGAGATAGCGACACATAAGTTGAATGTCGAACCATTCTACCCCCAGTACGGCAAGTTAGAAGAAATTTCAATTCCGCAATAAATGACATTGTCTGCGAGGAGGTCGAAAAATTGCTAGAAAACGGATCTATTAGAGAGTCGAAATACCGCCAATGGGTCGCCAATGTGGTCATGGTAAAGAAGAAGAACGATAAATGGAGTATGTGCGTAGAATTCACAGATTTGAACAAAGAATGGTCGAAAGAATCATTCACACTGCCTTATATTAACCATCTCATCGACGCAACGGCCGGCCACGAGCTACTAAGTTTCCTAGATGCCTACTCAGGTTACAACTAGATCCTCATGGAGGAAGAAGATCAGGTAAAGACCACTTTCATCACTCACCAAGGGACGTACTGCTACAGGGTGATTCCGTTTGGATTGAAAAATGCAGGGGCGACATTGTAAATACCTAATTTTTGCTCTTTCTTTTCTCCTACATTGCACCTTTTTAGATTTATTTTGTGTGAGTTTGTAGATTTTGGAATTAGAGTTCTTAAATATTGAGTGATGGGGTTAATATGGATGTATTTTGTTTGTTTTAAAGCACAAATTGGCCCGAAACATGGACCAAATCTGCGGCCCAATTGCATTCGACCCGCCCAGCTCATGACCCCACCCAGAATCGCCAAAACGGCATCGTTTTGGTTAATTGGCTGAGATTTAATCTTAGCCACACATCTTGATTTGATCTAACGGACCTAATTTAATCTTCACTTAGGCTATTTAAAGACTAAAGAGCCCAAAATTTCTCCTCATTTTGCCCTATTTTCTTTTTCTCTTCCTCTCTCTTCACTTTCTCTTCTCCCTCTCCCTATCTCTGTCGCCCGCACCCTCCACGCCGGTGGCGCCCGCCGGAAATCGCCCACCGGCGGCGACCATCATCCGAACCACCCCAAAATCGCACCATACAATCACCTCAACCTCCTCTTTCCAAATCTCCAACCCAAATCCCTCAAAACCCACTCAAATTCCATGATTTTTAGATCGAGGAAACCCTAGCCGCTGTCTTTTTTTTGTCCAAATTCGTGAAGCTCCGGCCACTACCACCCTACAACACATACATGAATGGATAGAATCCACGATACCTACACTTCCCCCTTAATTTCACCCATAAACGCTGCCATCACTGCCGCCGACCGCCTCACTGTCGTCCACCACCACTGCCTCACCACCTACACCAACCTCTGTAACTCATTTTCTGTCATATACACATCCCCACAGCTCTGTTTTCTCCTTGACATAATTGAAATTAATTTCGGTATGCCGGACTTCCTTTTTCCAATAAATGTCATTGAGAAAATAGTGCTCGAGGAGTCGATTCGCTACAGTTCATGTTGTTTTTGAGATTTGAGGGCAGTCGTATGGATCGCTTGGTACAATCCCTGACTCTTTTTATTTTTTTATTTTTTTTCTTGCTTCTGAGTTTTGCTTTTTAGTTTCTGGTTTTGTTTGTCTATTTTTTTTATTGACAGTATGATTGTTAATTGGTCGTCTCTATTTAACATAGTTGAATGATTGGATTGTCATCGACCAAACTGATTTTAGTGTCGTCAAATCGTCTGCTTAGTTAGTCGATTGTTTAGTTGTTGAACGTCATCTTTCGATTGTTAATGATGCTCGTTTAATTTCTGTATTGAGCATTAGTTTGTGAATTCAGTTGTTTTCTATGTTAGTTTGCACAAATATAATTCATCATAATCTAGTTTGTCTGAATACTTAGTTCGATTATATTTCGAGTCTTGTTTCTACTTTGCTAATTCATAGTTGGTTGGAGTATGAGTGTATAAGCTGAATTTCAGTCATGTGTAGACAAAAGCTGAATACTTGAGTTTAAAGTACATGGTTGTTGGGTATTTTACTGTTTAAGCATGCTGGAAACACAACCTCTTCCTTGTGTTATGATTTGGTAAAAAATGGACTGTTTTGGCACACAAAAGTTAGTCGTTTCGGACAGATTTTTGGTGAACCAAATCTGTCCAAAAGGACTTATTTTTCCTACTTAAAGAGGTCATTCTTTCACACAAAAACGCACACACTCTATGACATATTGAGAACATCTTTACACTCTAAAAGAACTGAAAGCTTGAGAACTTTGAGTGATTTTCCGGAGAGTTAAGATCTTCTAAGATATACATAGTTCTTGAAGTCGTTTTTTAGTTTCTTTCTCCTTCGAAAGTTGTTGCGTTTCTGGGTTTTCATTACTTCCCGGTTTCCACTGTCTCTTTACGGCTGTTGCTGTTCCATTTTGGCTGTTATTTCTTCTTGCTTTTCCTGCTGTTTTTGCTGTTAAATTTCTGCTACTGTACTGTTGTATTTTAGCATTTCAGGTAATTCTTCATCCTTTGTAATGCAGATTTTTAATAGCAATTGGTGAGAGTTGAGCATGTTTAGATTTATTTGAAGCATCTTCAAGGAAATTTGCAATATGGATGGATGTTGAGATTTCAATATTGAAACCACGCTTGGGATCATAATATTAAACATTTGACTTTGCTATTTTTTTATTTTTTATTTTTTGGCTTCATAGTATTTCCCTGTTAAACTTTGAGTATATTTCATGACAATCTTGATCATGTTGTAGAAAAGGAAAATGTCAAAGCTTAATGAAGATTTTGTTAATAGACAGAATGTGTTGGTCTTTTATTTTGTGTGTGTGAAAAGAACATGTTTGGTGTATGTTCTTTACCCTTCTCTTTGTTGGAAGTTTTATTGGAAGTATCTTTTCAAAAGGTCCTTAATGATCCATTTTATTACTCCACTATAGCAGTAAATATTTATTCCTTTCTTGACTTTCATACTTATGTTGTTGGCTCTTTTAGTAAAGTTTTTTAGGCTTTGTGAAAGTTGAAGTTTACTTAAGATACACAAACAGTACGGGTTGCTTGGTCAGTTGTTGAGATTAGGGTCGTTAGTTGGATGTTTGCACTTAATAGGATTGGGCCAACAAGAACAAGGGACCAATGAGCTGACTTGCTGGCCCATTCTCGTTCTAGGCAAGCTAGCACATCCCCTTTAACATGAAGTTAATTCATTTTCTTTAAATAATAGTTTGCCCAATGCCAATTAATGAGTTGAGGCCCATATTTTCCTTAAATAAGCTGCTAACCCAATACATATGTAGCAACTAATTAACATATCATTGCCATAATACCATAGTTGGAGTTAATCTTTAATTGATAGTTTAGTCAGACTAATTCTTAAAATTTGACTCTTTTGTAGTAATTACTTATTAAAAAAAGAGGAGATTATTTTTATAGTTAAAGTAAATTAATCACTGGATCACAACTATTCATGAATAACTTAGAGGCTTGAAGATAAATTATTTCATCTTAGCCAATGTCGGGAAGACCCGCTTCGGAATAAAGACATAAATAAAATGGCAAGGTCGTGAGGACACGTCTTGTTTCAATTCTTTCAAATAAATTAAAACTTTTTCATTTAATTAACTTCGAGCATGCTTCATTTTTAGGTACGACGCACGAACTAAGGTCGGGGATACTCGTCTTGGTTAGTGTAAGCTAGGGTCGGGGATACTCGTCCTAGTTTGAGATCAATGAAGTCATCAACAATAAAGGCAGACATAGGCAAAATATGAAAATCAAAAAATCACAGTTTATTTAAAATTAATTTAAAGCCGAATATAGTCAATAAAGCGACCGTGTTAGAACCACAGGACTCGGGGAATGCCTTACACCTTCTCCACGGTCAAAAGAATTCCTTACCCGGACTTTGTTTTCGCAAACCAATAATAAAGGAGTCAAATCTTCCTTTGATTAGGGATTCAAATAAAAGGTGACTTGGAACACCCAAAAATCAATTCCAAGTAGCGACTCTGTAGATAAAATAATCCCTACTCAAATTGTCACTTTAATTGGAAAAACTCTTTAACCCACAATCCACAATAACACATATCTTATCTTTTGGGGGGTAGAAAAGGGGTGTGACAGCTCTGGAGACTCTGCTGGGGACAACCAAAATTCGAGCTTGTACATATTGACTTTTATTTGGGTTTATTAATTTTGTATATGTTGTGATTTATTTGTTCCTAATGTGTTACTTGTCCGATTTTTACCGCTTTGATATTGTTGAACTATACATATAAATTGTCTTCTTCCGCTCCCCCTCTGAGTCTTCTGAATACAACTCCAGGAATCGCGGATACGCGCCCCATTCTTATTTGAGATAAAACTGGTGGGCTTGGGCCTACGATTATTAATCCCCCGTATTTAAGAACGGGGAGGGTCAGTAGTTAAGCCGGAGAAGTATTGCTCCCGGTACGCTACTCCTTCCCAACTCGAGTTGTCCGCTCATTTTATGGCCAGTCTAGATACACCTAATCCCCTAGGATTTTTAAAAACTAGAAGAACAATCCACATTCCTCGTTATCCCTAGTAGGTTCGCTTTATTTGCATCACGTGTATTTGTCTGAGCGAAACTGGGCACAGGGGCCGGGTCCGTATAAGACAAGTATCCTCTTCGAGAGCATCATGTTCACTTATGCGCTACTTGATACATCATTTGTAAGGCTAGTTTGCCTTGTTGACCGGCTTTAGAAAATTAGTTGAACGGAAAAAATTTAAAAAAAAACTTTCTCCTAGTTTAGTACAAATAATCATTTTTTACTAAGAATTTGTAATAGTCTGGCGTGAGGTGTAGAGATTAAATTTTATAAAAATCAAAAGAGGAAAATACTCGACTTTACAGAACTATGGGGGTTTGATTCTCATCGGATGTGAGATACGTAGGCAACCTTCATCGGGGTTCAGCCCCCATTTTTGCAAGAGTTTTCGAAATCGATGTATCCATAATATTTTTCAATTTTTTAAAAATAAAATAAAATAATAATAAATCAAAGCTTTGCTGCTTTTTGTCTTTTTCAATATTTTTGCCTTTGCATCTGATAGCTAATATTTTACCATTTTACCCTTATGTCGAACTATTTTTGCCGAAATAGCCTTAAAACCTTCCTCGGAAGTGTCGAAGGGCTATGTCCGTAAAAATGGTTATTTTTAACACCTTTTATCATTTCGTCTTTATTTTTGAACGTTTTTCCAGAAAAGCCTTTAAACCTTCCTTGGAAGTGCCTATGGGCTATTTTCGTAAAAATAGTCATTTTGTTTTTGCCGTGTCGCCCCTTGTTTTTGGCCATTTTTGCCAAGTCAACCTTATAGCTTTTTTTTGTGAAGTATCAAATGGGTGTCTTTCGTAAAAAATAAATTTTTATTTATTTTTACCCGTTTATCCATGTGTCCGGATATTTTTACCAAGACAGCTCAAGAGCTGTTTTAATAAAAATAACCATTTTGTTCCCCTCGTCACCTTTTATCATTTTGTCTTTGTCTGACTGTTTTTTCTAGACTTCCTCCCATAAGTAGTTTGTCTATTCTAAAAGTCTACTTAGTATCATTTCTTTGAGTTTAGATTAGGACTTGACCTCGTATTTCTATTTCTCTAGGTACGATATGGATTCCGTTAGTGGGAGACCTGACAAGAGGCCGAGAGATGAAGAGCACTCGCCGTTTAAGATTGTCGACAAAGTGCCTAGTTTATTAAAGCGATGGTGGAAAAACATGGATGTGTTTGAGCAAGGAAAGATCAAGGATTATTTGAAAAACTTGGTAAACATTATGGAGATTGAGCCCAAACGAGAACTCATCGAGGCTTTGGCTTATTTTTGGGACCCGAAGAATAATATGTTTCATTTCAATGGGTTTGAAATGACTCCTACCTTGGAGGAATTCGCTCAATATACATATCTGGGGCATAAGAGTCGAACAAAGAGACTTTTGGCTCCCAGGGATGTCACTGCTACCAAGTTCCTTGAGCAGATGTGGATTGGCCACACCGAGATAGCACATGTGGCGCAAGGGCAGATTCGCCTAGATTTCTTGTATGACAGGTACGGACATAAAATGGGGTTCTCAGAATATGGGACGAAGCTGGTTAATAAACAGAACCAACACACATGGAGAGAACACGGACGGAAAGCATTCATTGTAGCTTTCTTGGGGTGCATGCTCTTCCCAAGAGAGGATCGTAAGATCAACATTCGGTTATCTGGGATAGTCACAGCCATGATGAAAAGAAAAGATTCTTCCATTCGTCCTATGGTGTTAGTAGATATATTTCGTGCCTCAACCAGGTGCTGGGAAGAAAGAGGTTTATTTGAAGGTTGCAACCTCCTGCTCCAGATGTGGTTATCATCTTTTTCGTCGCCCTTATCAGGTAGACCACCGTACTTGTTGGAGTAATCATGTTCGCCAGTATAATGCTAGATTGAAAAGTGAGCTGGAGATTCGCAGTTTTCCATAAAGTGTCCAAGATTGGAGGGAATATCTCCACTCCTTAACAGATGCTCAGATTACATGGAACTATCATTGGTTCACCGCAGAATATGTCATCTATAAGTCATCTTGCCATCTATTTATGATCTTGATGCTCACATGAGAGTTCTACATCAGGTGGGTCATAAGCAGATAGTGCCCCGGTAGAGGTTATGGAAAACTTTATCTGGGAAGCAACATCAGAGGATCCTATTCGTGAAGCTTATGCTCAACGTGTTTGGAATGGCCAAACGGGGTGAGCTGAATCCTTCTTATCTTGAGTGGTTTTATAATCAAAATGCTCTCGCAGATAGACCGGGGAAAGTCGTAAAGAGCATCGCGAAGTGGGAGTCTGAGATTCAAAATAGAGTTGGGCTGGCTAGGGAAGAGATGAAAAGAGATTATGAATGTGCCTTCGGAGCACTGCAAGAAGAGCTCGGCATCGTGAAAGTAGACGTGGATCTGCTATATGATGCTTTTGAGAAAGAGAAAGCTCAGTGGGCACGAGATAAGAAAGCACTCAAAGCCCAAATTCAGAAGAAGAACATAGCCACAACCATTCAGCAGCAGGAAGAGAGAGAAGCCCAGTTCAGGGTAGTCCGTGATCATGAGCACATGAGTTATGCTCCATTAATACAAGGTCTGAGGGATCATATAGGGGGATATGAGTCAAGAAAGGAGCGCCAGATCGCGGAGTTTGAAATAGAAAGACATCACTACTAAAGTATGATCAATCGGTTGGAGGGGGAGTCACCAGAAATTCGGCGCCAAAGATATATGGCCTTGGAGCGCGAGTGTGATGCACTGAATCTAGCTGAGACCTGTGGTCAGCAAAATCAAGAGTTGCACTTGGCTCAGGAACATATTAAGGGAAAGATCCTTGAGGTAGCTACGTATACCTCCCGAGCTTGCAGGAGTTGTCAGGGAATCACGCCCGAGCGATTTGCTGAAGTATCATTGAACGTCGCCCGTCACATATCTGTAGATTTAGAGAGGATATACCGCAACGTTGGGGGTCAGCCGCAGGAATAAGCTCCATGACTACAATAATGCTGGTGGATTCTCCTAAAGAATTTTAGATCTTCTTTTAGCTGGCAGTCCATTTTGATTGTTTCTTTGTGGTCTTTGAGTATGTAAGATTCTTTTGTTGTTTTGAGTCTTGTTATTTTGCCTTTTGTCTTAAAAAGTCTGTTTGAGTCAAATCTGGTCTTGTTTAAATGGTTATCTTTATGTAATTCTTGTTACTGAGTCTTGTATCAAAACATGAAAATCAATGAAAAAGATCTTGTTTTGGAAAATTTTGAAAATGAACCAAAAGATGCTTGTTTTGTAAAAAAAAAAGAGAGAGAGAGAAGGTCGTGTCCCTGAACTATGTAATGATATGATTCATGTGATGACATGATACGTAGGCAACCCATAAAATGTTCGATCGAAATATTTCAATAAGGGAAAAACATGAGGTGAGTGAAAAGAGAAGCAAAAAAATGAGAAAGAGCGAGAGCAAAAAAAATAAAAAATAAAAAATAAATAAAAAATGAGAGCGTCAATAAGCAGCAGCCTTATAAGCCGGGATGAAACATGAAGCCTTCCAAAAGCATGTTAGAAATGGTGACAATGTTAGGAAAATGGCATATTATGTGTGATTCATATGTGTAAAATGCTTAACCCTAACACATTTGTTGTCTCTTATATAGTAAGCTTAAGGTGGTTGGTTTGTGGTGAAACTGGAAACACATCATTACTTCACCAGACCTAAAGTAAAGGTACCAATGGCTAATAATGATGAAATCGAGTTGGTCAGTGATGACCCCCACGGTCAGTCAGTTTTACAAAACAACAACTGTCTGATGTATATCAGGCTTGGGTCTCCGGTCAGCCTCCGCCTCGGGGCCCCTCAGAAGGAACTTCTATTGTACCCCTGGCTACTCAACCACCGCTCCATGTAACGAGCGATCACATTCTAACACCAGGTTATGTGCGAACTACAGCTTTCATGCCGCTCCTGGAACCTCTAATGTGCGACCTCCAGCCGCACCGGTCAGGAACACCCCTCTTGTCGTGTCTGGCGCGCCGGTATATACAATCCCGCCACCACCTCCTGTAATGAGGCCAAACAATGAGCCACCATCTCGTGCTTGTGATGGCCAATACTACTCTCCAAATATGGCTTTCAAGGTCTTGGCTCCATACAACCAGACTCCTCAGTACGAGTCACCGGTGGAAAATGAAAAGCCTGCCAAGACAGTTGAGCCAGATGAGATGGCCAGGAAGATGAAAAGTCTTGAACAGAACATAAGAACATACAAGGACTAGGTGGTCACAAAAGTGTATCTTTCAGTGATCTATGCATGTTCCCTCACATCCATTTGCCACCAGGGTTCAAGACCCCAAAATTTGAGAAGTATGATAGACACGGCGACCCTATCACCCACTTGAAAAGGTACTACAACCAGCTGAGGGGTGCAGGTGGAAAAGAAGAATTGTTGATGGCTTATTTTGGGGAAAGTCTTGTGGGGGGTAGCCTCAAAATGGTTCATCGATCAAGATATCTCTCACTGGCATGTCTGGGACGACATGGCTCAGGCCTTCATCAAACAATTCCAGTACAACATAGATATTGCACCAGATCGCAATTCCCTGTCCAATATGAAGAAGAAGCCGACTGAAATCTTTAAGGAGTGTGCAATCAAGTGGAGGGAGCAAGCAGCTAGAGTCAAGCCACCCATGGATAACCATGAGTTGATCACTGTTTTCCTGGAGGCTCAAGAGCCTGATTACTTTCAGAACATGATGTCCACGATGGGTAGACCTTTTGCAGAAGCAATCAAAATAGGGGAGATGGTCGAAAATAGCCTAAAGACTGGCAGAATTGTAAGTCAAGCTGCTCTCAAAGCCACCACCTAAGCTATCCAAAATGGGTTGGGAAGCTTGGCAAATAGAAAGAAGAGAGATGAAGGGTCCATGATGACTTCGGGATCCAGGGAAGCTCAAAGAGGGGCATCTCACCCTTAGGTGCAAGTTCATCAGGGGCAATCCAGCTACCCTCAACATTATTATCCTCCGCCAATTCCTCAATACTATGTGGGTCCACCATAGTATACAGTGTTCAATGCTCAATCCAGCCTCCCAATCAGCAAGTTCGGGCACCAGCTCCAAGGATCCCCCGGCCTCAGCAGTAAAATTTTTGGGCACCCTACAATGCTCGTCGCAGGCATGATTATGGTCGAGAGCAGAGGCCGGCGGAATGAATTACGAGTAATATTCGACCTCACTCAAATTAACTCACATTCGACCTTGTTGGAATTAATTACGAGTAACATTCGACCTCGCTCGAATTAACCCACATTTGATCTCGTTCGAATTGATAAAGAGTAAAGTTCGACCTCGCTCGAATAAACTCACATTCAACTTCGCTTGAACAAATTAAGAGTTATATTCTACCTCACTCGAACTCAGCTTATACTTGACCTAACCTGAGTTTGATTTATATTTTACCTCGTTTGAGTTAATTATGCAGACATGGGACTTCACTCAACTTCAACTAAAGATACACTCGACCATGTCCAAGCTAGCACATACCGACACAGTTCTTCTAATCAAAGTAATCACTTAAAGAAATGTTCAAAGAAAAAATAGAAGAACTAAAAAACATACAGCAAGAATTATGATAGTTCTAATCCAAAAAGTATTTTACAAGGCCCGAAATACGCCCACAAAAAATAAGACAAAATTACAAAGCATTACTCTGCGTCATCCCCACCATCATCACTGTCACCCTCTTCATCATCCAGGTACTCGTCGTCATACCAAGCACACTGCTCGATCCTGTCCAGTTCATCCTCGCCATTATCTGCCATCGTCGTAGCAGGATTGTAACCACGGGAAACTCGAGCTTCATGCTCCTTGTCACGATCACCCTCAAACTCGATGTCGGTAACTCTCATTGATGCCATCAAGTCCCCAAATATGTCTAACTGGGCCTCGGCATGGATCCATTTCTCGTATAAGTCCCGCGGCACGTCAGGAAAGGTGGATGTATGAGAGGAAGATGGTCAAGCAAACAACTGCGCCTCTCGGCCTCAAGAGCGGTGACCTGATCATTCAAGCTGAAAATCTCTCCTTCAAGCTCTCCAATACGCTCATCGAGCCTAGCCTCCCTGAGCACAGTCACCTACGCCTCACTTGACCATTCAGACCAAAGGAAATGAATGACCTCCTCCATCACTGCCACTCTCACTAAAGCTTACTTCTTGGCTTCCTCTACCTTACCTAGCTCCGGCGTCTTCTCAACTAGCTCGTCACTCAACTCATTGGCCTGGGTCGAACTCTGCTCAAGTTCAGCTCGCAAGTATGCCACTTGATCCTGAAGATCGGCACATTCGGCCGCGACCCCCCTGCTCACCTCGAGCTCGTCCTCCTTAGCCCTGAGCGACCCCTCTAGCTCGTTGCATTTGCGAATGACCCTCACGAGTTCATCATCCTTCTGTTTTAGCTCGTCCCTAATTAGAAGTTTCCATCCACGTCAATTCGGTGGCCCAACTCACGATTCTTGGCACGATACTCACGGTATTTCGACTCCATTCTCTTAAAGATAGCCCTCCTCTTCTCCTCCTGATGGGCACACTCAATCTCCAGAATAAGGTTCTAACAAAGAAGGAACCAAAGAAAGAAGTTAGTAAAAACAAAGAGAAAAAGAAAAGACGTAAAGAGCAACAAATTGAAAACTTACCCGCAGATCCATTCATGATATGACCAACGATAGGGCATCATCGTCAAATGTTTATAGTTTCCTATCCTCGGTATAGGAAAAGAGTGGACCCAAATAAGGGACTACGCTCTCCGTATGCTTCAACAAGTCTAGGTCGAGGGGAATGACTATGTTGCGAGTAGTCCCCTCCGTCCTCACCTCCACCCGAGTGAACTCTTCATTATACATCCGAACTTACTCGAGGTCGATGTCGGAGCCAGACTCATAGTCATCCACAGCTATGCTTTTTCACCTTGGTAGAAGAAGAGACACTAGCTCGCCCCCACGATGATGGATCACTCGTCAGAATAACTTCAGCTACATCATCTCGTTCTTCTATTTCCATGACGGTGTCAGGTAAGGCAGTTATTTCTACGCTTTCTGAAGGGGGGAAAAATATCAGTGTCTAAGGACACGCCGCCCTCAGAGCCACCATGGCCGGTTCGGGATTGCCCCTTATTGGCTCTTTGGTTCCCAACGTCTCACCGCCAGCCTCTATCCTCCACCTTTTTAACGGAACTGCTTCCCCTTCGCTCAACGAGGACTCGTCCACCAAATGCAGAACAGGGGAAGTCGGAGTCTCCACCAATGGAACCATTTCTTGGCGGCTAGGTCCATGTGAGGTCGAGGCCTGGAAAGGAGCGGCAATCTGAGCAAGATCACTTGCGGCTGCATCAAGCAACGACCCCGTGGAGGCACCCGACTGATGAAAGGCGGGGTAGGAGCCTTCGTTTTCTTTAAAGCCCTCTGACCTGGAAACAAAGAATTTTATCTTAAATAAAGGAGGGAAAAAGAAAACGACATTAACACGGAATCGACAGAGGGCCAAATCGAAAAACTTTCCAGTCGCAGAGGGTTTACGACCAAACTTCTTATGAAACGACAACCACTTGCAAATCACCGACGTGTGGGGAACAATTTGGCTTACCCTGTCCTGAATGCCAGTGACCAATGTGGGAGGCTCTCTCTTGGGTGCATGAAAGAATAATAATAAGAAGAAGAAGAAGAAGAAGAGCAATTAGTTCATCAACAAAACAAAACAAGATAAGAAATCAGTCAATAGAGACACTTACGAGAAAAGTTCCATATTTCGGGGAATCCGCTGGGTTCGCCACCACGTGCTCAGATTTAATGTAAAATAAGTGGAACTAGAAACGGCAATTGGCCCTATCATCCATCTTCACGACCAGTCCTTTGGTCCGACGATGAAAAAGATGCGACATCGTAACTCTCAGGAAACTCGATGCGAAGAGATGTAGCAGGTGACGAATAGAAACTCTGCGGTTGGCCAACTCCACGTATTTTATCAGCATCAAGAAAAGATTGTAAATGTATGGAGAGAACTGGGCTGGGCATATGTTGTAATATCGGAAAAACTCCTCCGCCGGCGGAGGAAGAGGAAGAGAATAGCCCGCTCGGAACGGGTACGCATAAAAGGCGCAGTGCCTAGGGCGGTGAATATGGACTACGTCTTTGCCAACCGAGATCAAGTCGACATGTGCTGGGATGTTGTACTTAGACCTAAGGTCGTCCAAAGCGGTTGCGTCCAATTCATATAGCACTAGTTCATGCTCTTCTGTGGCCGATTTCGAGAAATCTGACCTAGCTTTATCGTTACGAAGAATGATTTCCTCCACAGTAGGAAAACTATCATCCTCAGCAACGATAGCGGTACCATCTTCGTGAGGAGGCATCCTCACTGATAAAGGAGTGGGATCGGGTACCACATCAGAGGCATGAGAAGTGTTAAGCATCTTTGGTCAATCGTGAGTGCTGAAGATATAAACTCAAAGAGGGGCGGAAACAATAGGAGTCACTCGAATCAAAAGCGTAAAAATGGAGGTAATTCAGGCAAGAACAGAAGAATAAGAAGAAAGGAAGAAATAGTGAAGGCTCAGAGACTGGAGAATGGAAAGATTAACTCAAGAGGCTCTCCACCCGTATTTATAGAGAATAGGCACTCAAACCGAGAACCCCAATCATCAGGTGCACAGGAATCGAAATGACAGTGGCACGGGAAGTGACGCGGCGCGTTGAGAAGATGCATAATGATGATGCCTGCAGTAGTAATGTCACCCAAAGATGACTTCATAGTGAGTTGTGGCTCTTAAAGAGCCACGTTGCCATATCGTGCAAGATCCTGTCCACTCAATTCCCTCCATCTGAATTTTCCGATCACGACCGACGAAGTCTGCTCAACAAGGTCGACCAAAGGGCTACCTCGGTAAGCGTAGGGACTAACTATATGGGTCAAAATCAGATTGAGGATTGTCGTGCAGAAAAGGACGTTAAGAGCGACTCGCAAACCAGTACGAGTGGTGTGGTCGAGGTCGACCAATGATCAAATGAACTGAACACCCTAGCGACCAGTCATTGAAGGGGTCGAGTAGTAAAGTTAGGAATAACGGCTAGTTTTGTACTGGTATCTTCAGAGGGAATATTTTGTCGAATATTATCTCTGATTGTACTTTAGGGTTCTTTGAGAATATACCATATAAATATAAGGAAAGATAAGGGAAAAGGGGGAAAGATTCTAGATGATAAGAACACTTGTAAAAGGATAATCTCTCACGAAAAATACAAAGAACATCTTTTAGAAGAGATTCAACCTTTTGTGGATTATCTATTGTCATTTCCATCAGATCCAAGAAAGGGCACAACATTCTCTCATATTTTTGTCATTCATCATTGTTAGAGAAAGAAATCCTTCACCCTATTCAATATTGGGTGAACCTTCCTCCTTGTTTACATTTATTGCCATTTAATTTATTTAATACTTGATATTTATTGCATACTACAGCATCTGGACGCATTTATTGATAACATTTTTATTCTGCTATATCACTATCCATATTATTCATCTAAGATCTAGAATTATTAGCTTTAACTAGGATTGACTCCTCTTAACTAATTAATTAGTTTAACCAAGGATTGTTATTTTTTGGTAAAACACTTTTTACTTCAAAGAAAGAGACATAGCAAGAGACAATTCACTCTTTATTAGTAATTTTATAACGTTTGCTCAAACAATCTAAGTTAGAGGTACAAGGAACATGATTTACATATCTTGTTTTTACGGCAACAAACGCCCCATATTTTACTCTTTTAATGCTAGACAATACCATTATTTTCCCTAAAATTTGGATAACAATTAAGCTTATATTGTGTTTTTAAGGATATGTGATTTCACTCAATACCAATTGATAAATGAGAAAATAAATGACTGAATTAAACTATAAAATAAATCAAACCAGTATGCAAGTTGAGCCTCGGCCTCGAAATGATGTATTCTCGAGGTGATAGTAGTACAAGAATGATTAAGATAAAATAATTCTGATGAACAGTAAGCAGAACAATAAGCAAGAAAGAAATGATTGTATAGATTTTTTCTCAGTGAACAGTGATCCTTACAAATGACTGAAATTCCCCTTTATATAGTAGGGAATCCTAATTATGGTATAGTTCTTGATTTGATTCGTTCCGAGATTCATGCCACGATCCTCGACCAATTGCGAATATCTTGTTCTTTCTGTTACCAAGCTATCCCCATACTACTCAAAGTCTATTCTGGCTTCAATTGATACCGACCTCGATCTAGAAAGAGGCTTCGATTTCAGACTCAATATCTCAGCTCTTCGACGCAACGTCCCAGTCTCGATCAAACAGTGAAATTGGGTAGCCCCGATTTCTACCGTATATAGATAGTCCCCTCGTTTCTTGCAATATAATGATAAGAAACGAATTGAGTCTCAATTTTTTTATGACCTCGATAGACAATAATGTCATCCTCATGACGCAAGCGATGGAAGTGACCAAAAAGTCCAGTCGGTACAGTTTCTCAAACCATTAATGTGCGTCTGTGGGCAGTCGTCCACTAGTGTCGTCGAACCGTCACTGTAAATCTATAAATATGGCTTCCTTTTGCTAAATTAAACTTTACCTTCATCTTCATCAATTCTTTTAGGCTTTTAAATCTCTCAATCTCTTCTTTTTAATTACTCTTTAGGTCATCTCCGCTAGTTTCGAACGACCAGAACTTACTACTTTCCTCTTTCTTCAACTTATATAATAGCGAAAACATCCAAAACCGTTCCATAAAAGGAAAAAGCTTCCTCTTCTTCCTCACGGCCGGCCGGCGATAAAATGTCGGCGGAACTGCTCCCTAGGGAGTATGTTCCCGGCCAGTGTGTTCTAAAGTCTGACTTCAAAATCGAGAATCCTTCATCGGTCCTTGGTCGATGTGAGCACGTATCAAGGTATATTTTCTCGATAGAGGTGGTATATCTTGAGGACATCAAAAGGGATTGCAACTGGGGGGATAAAGTTGTAGAGATCCCTTCTCCTGAAGAAAGCATTACTAACCACGTGAAAGGTTTCTAAGTGTTCTACACTTATCCTTTCACGTTGGGCCCCCTTGATCCATTTATCATTGACTTCTGCCGTCAATATAAGGTGACTCTAGGCCAAATACATCCTTACTTTTGGCGCATTATGATCATGCTTCGATTCTTCACCAACAAAGCTGAGAGGCTGCCGTTCACTCTCGACCATCTTATCAGACTATACAGTCCCCGTATTTTTTGGGGATTAATCAAGCTACAACGTCGAGAAACCAAGGCTTTGTTCTCGAGAATCAATGAGGAAAAATATTGAGGGTGGATGGACCGGTTCGTTCGGGTGAGAACCTGTGATCTCATCCCGAAGGAAAAAATGCCATTTCCCAAGAAATGGAACTCGAAGCGTAAGTAGAACCTTACTCGTAGGTTTTCATATTGTGTTTCATTTTCTGCTTCATCTAATAACTTCTTTTGTTATGTAGCGGTTGCCTGGGTGCCTTGAGTGGTCCCTGAGCTCTAGAACTGGGTCCGGAAGCTGGCTTCGACTTCTTCCCATGTCGAGCGCTGCTGGCGCGACTTGGCAAAGGGCCGATGGGAAGCAAAGAACCATGGTGAGTTTTTGTATTCTTATTTCTGAGGCGTTGGTTATGCTTCTTTTAATTACTTCTTTCTTGTGCAGGACTTAATAAAGATGCATTTTTTAGGCCTCCGAACAGCAAAGACGAGGCTATGGCCCCGGCTACGAAGACAGGGAAAGATAATAAAAGAAAGAGGGTCTCAACATCCAAGGACCCTAAACCCAAAAAGGCAGCAGCTCGAAGACGCAGGAGGAATGTTATCCCTCTGACTATAGAGTCAGTCCAAACTGAAAGAAGAAGAAGAAGAAGAAAATGAGGGCGGTGACTCGGCGCTTGTGACCCGAGTGAGGAAGACAGTCAAGACCGCCAAATCCTCTAAACTGGTGTCGGTTGTCGAGACCCTGCCTCATAATGAGGAGGTTTTAAAGAAAGATTCGGGCAAAGTCCCAAAATCACCTGAGGTTGAGGTTATCCCTCGTCCAACAACAAACATACCAGAGGGGGCTGGTTCTGAGACCCCTAGAGCTGAACAGAGCGCCCCGAGCGACTCGCTTGGGGCAGTGATAGCAGGTCACTCACCATCTCTACCAGCTTTTTTCGAGGAGGCCATAAGGGATGCTCGAGCTATAAGGACTCCTGAAATAGGCGAAGTCCCCGGTGAGGAGGATCCCTTTCGAGATTGCTTTATCAGGATTGATGATACCTCTGATCTAAATGATGCATCCAACCTCTTCGAAGAGGCCCAACGCTTTCTGAGCCGAGTAAGTATGAATTTTGTTGATGTAGTTTTCTTCCACTTTTCCTTCTTTCTTTCTAACTTTTATCTTTTCAGATACAGGATTTCTCTATGTCTCGAGTCGAGTTGAATCAATGTGAGGCCGATCTCCAAAGGATTTCAGATGAGAGTAACACTCTCAAGCTTCTCTGTGGGCAGAAAGACGAGGAGATCATGGACCTTCGACCCAACTTGGATAAAGCTCGCAAGGAGGAAGCCGAGCTGAACGAGCAGGTAACAATTCTCTTGAAAAATATGAGCTCGATTCAAGGATGGAAGCTAACGTTTAGATGTCACGGTTGTAGAAAAAAATTGAGAAGATAAAGCTATTCCGGAAGGAGGTCGATCAAGCTAACATTGACTATCAGTCTATCACAAGTGGAAAGAAGGCATGGACCGCTTTGCTGCCGAGAAAGAGACTGCCTTGACCCATTTGTCATTGTCTGAAGTCCAACTTTAGAGTTCTAGGGAGAAGTGCTTGATTCAGGCCAAGAGGATCTAGGAGCTCGAGGATGAGCTTGTTGAGGCCAAAGCTAGGGCCGAAAAAAGGAAGGTCGAGGCTGATAAGTCGGTGGCTATATATCTGGTTGATGCCGAGGCTGCTCAAGCACAGTTGAGGGAGGTCGTCGATCAAGCGCAGTGGACTCCCGAGCTTTCCAAATACCAATCCTAGAAGGATACCCTCGAGGAGATCCACGTTCGAGGTTTTGACCTTTCTGAGGAGATAGCATAGGAAAAGGTGCATGAAGTTGATGCCAGGCTACTAGCCTTTTCTGATGATGATGATGATAATTAAGGCAACAAGAGCGGGTTCGATAATGATGAGGGTCCCGAAGAAGAAGCTTCCCCGATGAGGGAGTCACCCCCGATCATAATTAGGACACTTGTATTTTTGTTTTTCTTTCCTTTGTGTAGGACTCGCTCAGTCCTTTGTAAACACCTTTGTTCAAATATATATAAGAATATTTCCTTTCTTCAACTCCGTGTCAATTTTTGTCTTGTGATAATTTCGAAATCAGCTTTGTGCCTTGTAAAATTTCAACATACTTTATGCTTTGTGAATAATATGTTTAAGGCTTCGATTTTTGGGCAACTTGGTCGATGCCAGACTAATACTGCCTTTGTAGTCGAGTGAGTTTACTCGATCTCGAGGTAATAGAACCCTTAGGTTTGAATTGAATGAGAATTGATTCTCGAACTGTAGTCGAGTGAGTTTTTACTCGAACTCGAAGTAATAGAACCCTTAGGTTTGAGTTGAATGAGAATGGATTCTCGAGCTCAAAAATGTGACGGCACTTAGGCTCTTTGAATCAGCCGATATGGACTCAGAAGAATGGCTTTTTCCCCTTTTTGGCTTAGAGATTTTATATATAAGAATTTCATTATGCCTTAGCATGAATTTTTTACCCATTGAATTTTTTTGGGGGATTTAATATTGATCGAAACCCTTTGATTTTTATGACTTAGCACAAATTTGTATTTAAACAATTCGATGCCACTTAAGGTTTTTCGAGGACTGATATTATCGAAGCCCTTTGATTATTTTGCCGAAGGTAGACTTTTTAAACCGGTCACAGCCCAGGATTCCTCATATCCTAATACCTCGTTCACCATTTTCACCCAAAACAATTACTACAATCCCTAATGCAGTCAACACAAGAACCTGCAAATGGAAGAGCATCACAAGCAACCAAGACTACCACTCCATTTATATATCCACATCCATAACTCACACAAGATCACCCACCCAATTCATTCTTTTCATAATATCCTTCCCCCAGATCCTTAAACACACCTTTTTCCTCCAAACTCCATACACCACACCCACAAAACACAACAGCCTGCTTTCTACTGCTACTGATCAGTTGTCCTCATCCCTCAGAAGATCAAATACGCACGATCACAGCAGGAAACAACCCTCCTCTCCCAACCCCCATCAACAGTTCTTCACCCCAGAACCCATAAGAACCTGGGGCAAAGACTACTCTGTTTTACTAACATATTTGTTCATTTGTGCAGGTACTCTATCCAGAATTATTCACCTGTTGCAAAATCAGTGGGTGGTATTAACATTCTTGATGTTCATTCCACTGATCTTAAAACAAGTTGAACTAATCTCGATCGAGATTAACTTTCTGACAGATCTTGAATGGAACTCCCCTATCCTTAAGGCCAATATTCAGAGAGCTGTCAGTAATGATCTCCACCAAACCCAATATTGTTTCTCTTCCATCCAGTACCCAGCAAAGACACAACAGAAGTCTTCTCTGGGACCAGACCTGGACTCCACTGTCCTCCACTTCCTACAGAGATGGATCAGTCCAAGTCAATCCTCTAGGACATCAACAATCATCAGTTATTCTCAACAGACAACTACAAGCCAGAATTGCTCTAACAATATTGCTTCTGAAGAACCTAAGTACCCAGCAAAGAGACAATAGGAGTCCTCTCTGGAACCAGAACTGGAATCCATTGTCCTCTACTTCCTACAGAGATGGATCAGCCCAAGTCAATCCCCTAGGACAGCAACAATGATCAGTTACTCTCAACAGCCAACTACAAGCGAGAATTGCTCCAACACCACTGCTTCTGAAGATCCTAAGGTATATGGAGATGTCTGGTGCTCACCCTCCTCTGTCAATCACATCATTGTCTTCATCTCCCTTGGCTCAGAATACAATCCAGATCAATGGAACCTTTTGAAGGCTTTCTTCAACCTTGCTTTCCTCAATAGCAAAGCAAAGTTGAAGATAGTGTCCCATTTTTTGTCGGGTTTCACAGGGACTCTTCAAGATAATTTTGCTCATAGAATATGTTATAGAAGTAAGCCAACTTCTTGGCTCTATAGCATATAAAAATCAGGTTATGGTAGTATCGTTGACCTAGGATTTCTCCTAACTTTTGTATTCCTAATTGCTAATCAATGTTGGATTGGCAATTGGGTCATCACTATAGATCCAATCTTCACCAATAGGAGAGTGCACTTGGACATCATATGTAAATGTTCAAGCGTCTTCACACATTTTCATTTGGAGGTAAGGTTCACGTCCCCCTCCTTTGTTGTTGTATTTTATGTTTGACATATATGAAAATTAACCCTAGGCACAGTGCCTAGTGGAATTACCAAAAAAAAAAAAAAGAATCTGAAGACCTGTTTTTATTGCGGGATTCAGACGTCTTCGAGCCGCGTTAGTTTGGCCGTAGCCTTTGGGTATGCCTCTTGGGCTTGTTTTCACAATAACACTTCTCAGATGTGTCGATATCAATGGTGACTCATTATTTCGCGGAATAATCTTTTTTAAGAGAGTTTTGATGTTTTGAGAGAACAGGGCACATATTTCTTTTGTTTTCTATATGAAATTCAATAATAAATAAATAGTAATATAATTACTTTATCTTGGATCTTGGGCGGATAGCGAGAATCGAACCCTCATCTTCTCCTTGGCAAAGAGAAATTTTACCATTCGACCATATCCGCATTTTTTTGTTCTTGATACACAATTGTACCCACATATATGATATATAACCGGATTTTGTGCAGTGACGGGACACATATTCTCTTCGGAACGATTCCAATTATTTTGTTAATTGTATTCTTTTTATTCAAGAAGTTTGACCCGAACTTGTTCAAAGTGTTAGTCCCCGAGTATGGTGTCCTTGGCCTATAAAATCGAGGATTGCCTCTTTGAGGTCTTACGGTTTCGAAGTTAGATAGTTCGAACATGTTGATTTTTGACGGAAGTCCCCGAGTATGGGTTGATCGTTCGAGGTGTAGTTGTACTTGACCCTTGAGCCAGTTTTCACAAGAAATCATAAGTATGGAACTTGTAAAGTAGAAATTTTCATTAAGGCACAGGATATCTGGTAAGGAAAAGTACTTCTTTCGATAGCTCATACATGCGTACATGTTTTTCCATTAGGACTCGAGTAATCTATATGGACACGGTTCATTCGACCATTTGGCCCATTACAAAGTTTTCCTATCGAGACCCTGTTGACATGAAGTATTTTCCTTGAAAATATAACATCTGAGGATGATGCCCCCAGTATTCGAGGTTGATTGTAAAGAAACTCGGATACTCTAAGTTAGCACAAACAAAGTTTGCCTCGTTAAAAACCTTGCCGGAAAACCCCATTTGGGATAAAAAAAACCGATTGAAGGGAAAAAGAGTGCAACGCGTGCTTTAATATTCTAATATCTTCTTGCTTGAAGGGGACTTCGATACCTTTTCTCGAACATCTGAAAATAAGTTAGTGTAAAATGTAAATGAAAAAGGAGAAGGTCATACCTTAACAATAATATCGTTTAAGGAGTGAGATGTTCCAATTATTTGGTAGTTGCTCGCCGTCTATCGTGCCAAGCTTGTTGGATCCCTTTTCGACGATATCGAGGACTTGATACGGTCCTTCCCAATTTGGGCCGAGTTTTCCTTCGTTAGGGTCTTGAGTGTTAAGGGTGATTTTTCTCATAACCAAGTCCCCGATTCTGAAGTGGCGAAGGTTGGTCCTCCGATTATAATACCTTTTGATGCGTTGTTTTTGCGAGGCCATTCGAATGAGGGCGGCTTCTCATTTTTCATCTAATAGTTCGAGGCTAGTATTCATAGCCTCGTGATTTAATTCTACCATTGTGTATCGAAATCAGGCGTTGGGTTCCTTGACTTTGACCGGGATCAAGGCTTCGGCGCCGTATACTAAGGAGAACGGTGTTGCCCCCGTACTGGATTTTGACATTGTTGATATGCCCAAAGGACTTTGGGTAGAATTTCTCTCCATTTTCCCTTGGTGTCGTTCAACCTTTTCTTTAGATTCTGGATGATGGTCTTGTTTGTTGATTCGGCCTGTCCGTTTCCGCTAGGATTATATAGTGTCGATAAAATCCTCTTTATTTTGTGATCTTCGAGAAACTTTGTTATTTTGCTGCCGATAAATTATTTTCCATTGTCGCATGCAATCTCGGCAAGTATCCCGAATCAGCATATGATGTGATCCCAGATAAAGTTTATAACTTCTTTTTCTCGAAGTCCTGTGCTTCAACCCATTTAGAGAAATAGTCAGACATAAATAAAATGAACTTAGCTTTACATGGGGCCGACGACAGCGGGTCGACGATATCCATCCCCTATTTCGTAAATGGCCATGGGGATAGGACTGAATGAAGTTTCTCTCTGGGATGGTATTGGTGCATACCTTTGGCACTTATCACATTTTCGAATGAATTATTTAGTATCTTTCTCCATACTGGCCTAATAGTACCCTGCTCTGATGATTTTGTGAACTAGTGATTCATCCCCGGAGTGGTTCCCACAAGTACCCTCGTGAACTTCTCGTAGGACATAATCGGTGTCCCTTGGTCCCAAGCATACAGCTAACGGTCTATCGAACATCCTCCTGTACAATGTTCCATCCTCAGCCAATGTGAACCGAGCAGCTTTGGTTCGTAGAGTCCTTGATTCCTTAGGGTCCGATGGGAGCTTTCCGTTTTTCAGATACTCAATATATTTATTCCTTCAATCCCAAGTTAGACTTGTGGAGTTAATCTCGTCGTGACCTGCTTCGATTACTGACTTCGAGAGTTGAACGACAGTCCCCGAGCTGATTTATTCGTCCTCGACTGATGATCCCAGATTCACAAGGGCATCGGCTTCACTGTTCTGTTCTCGAGTTACATGCTGCAAAGTCCATTCTTTAAAACGATGTAATGTTACATGTAGCTTATCCAAATACCTTTGCATTCTATCCTCTCGAACCTCGAAATATAAACTTATATTGTGGTTTTAAGGATATGTGATTTCACCCAATACCAATTGATAAATGAGAAACTAAATGAATGAATTAAACTATAAAATAAATCAAATCAGTATGCAAGTTGTGCCTCGACCTCGAAATGATGTATTCTCAAGGTGATAGCAGTACAAGAATGATTAAGATAAAATAATTCTGATGAACAGTAAGCAAAACGATAAGCAAGAAAGAAATGATTGTATAGCTTTTTTCTCAGTGAACAATGATCCTTACAAATGACTGAAATTCCCCTTTATATAGTAGAGGAATCCTAATTATGGTATACTTCTAATTACAGAAGGAAATCGTATAAACAGTTGATTAACCGCTACTGATTTGATCAGTTCCGAGATTCATGTCACGATCCTCGACCAATCGCGGATATCTCGCTCTTTTTGTTACCAAGCTATCCCGATATTACTCGAAGTCTATCTCTTCTGGCTTCGTTGATACCGGCCTCGATCTAGAAAGAGGCTTCGATTTCGGACTCAATGTCTCAGCTCTTCGATGCAACGTCCCAGTCTCGATCAAATAGTAAAATCGGGTAGTCCCGATTTCTATTGTATACAACCATTGCTTTAGTTCTTGTTCCTATAGAACTTTGTACAACTCAAGAAGACTTTGTCCTAATACGTGCATCCGCCTATGCCTGATTATTTGCTATCTACATTTACCTGGTAATCAATGTATATTTAAGAATTATGGAGTACTTAATAATTGTAACTATGAATGCACAGCGAGTCCACGTATTTTAATTTATAGAGTTTTGATTATAGGCGCATGAAATATAAATAATTGTGCAGTCAATTTCCGTAATTGCACTCAAATCCTTTTTTTTCTTTTGGGTAAAGTGGGATTGGAGAATGATCTTCGACTGGGTCTAATCGCAGCGGGTTCAAATGGTCCGACCTGTGACCAGTTGCTCGTTTTCCTCAAATCCAAATCTACTAATGAACTCAACTCTCTTTCTTCTCAGCTTGTTGATGTTGTGGCTAGCCACTAGAATTACTTTTGGGCTATAAAATATATATATTGCAATTTTGGGATGTCGGGTGATATATGTTTGGGCCGATGGTAGGGGTGTGCATTCGAATCGGTTTATCGATAAATCGAATCGATTATTTGTTTTCGATTCCGAAAAATTTTTTATCGAGTTATCGATTTTGATTTCGATTTTGTCCACTTCGCTTATCAATTTATCGATAAATCGATAATATATATATATTTTTTTTTTTTTTGCCGTGGTTTTCGAGCATCGCTTTGCGAACCCGACTTTCTCGGTTTCACCCACAGATCTGGTAATTCTCTATCTCCAAATGGGTTCTCTCCGTAAGTTGATTGTAATTTGGTAGAAGTTCTTTTGGTCGGTTAGGTAAGGAGCTGAAGAATAATTAGTCTGTCTGAATTAAATCAATTAATCGTAGTATCATTTGGTATGATACGGTAGTGATTAGTCATCTATCTATTAGCTATCCACTATTTATACATGTTTTACACACAGTATACATATATTAAGTAAGGGTACTAAACATGACAACATCGCTTAGAGCTAGCAAATTTTCTTATTGGTGTAATCGATAACCGAATAGATAAGCCCCAAAAATCGATAAACCAAAATCGAAAAAATTGAAACCTTATTGAAACGATAACGATAAGCATATGTACAAATCGATAATCGATAAGTAATATCGATAAGGGTCAAAATCGAATCGATAAATCGAATGCACACCCCTAGCCGATGGGCTATAAATGAATTTTGCTCTTCGATCTTTCTCTACTAAACTAAACAATTCATAGGAGTGGGCATTTGAACATAAGAATTGTAAAAAAAAATTAAAAAGTGATAATTTTTTAAGTGAAACTGGTATTTAAAAATTTTAGAATTGTGTTTGGACGTGAATATAATTTTGGGTTGTTTTTGAATTTTTGTGAGTGATCTGAGTGAAAATTTTAAAAAATAACTTTTTGGAGTTTTTAAAATTTCAAAAAATTCTAAAATTCACCTTCAAGTGAAAATTGTAAATTTTATGGCCAAACAGTGACCAAAAAAAAAGTAAAAACTGTTCGGGAAAAAGTGAAATTTTTTATGTCCAAACATACGCTAAATATATTTAGTGATTATTTCATCTAAGGGAATCTTACAAAAATGTCTCAAATAAATTTCAACTTACCAACCTCTAGCCATTAATTATAGACTTACCAAAACTAGCCAAGCACTTTTAAAAATTGAAAACTCAAATAAATAAGGGTCTTCCTCTCCAAGAAATCACACGCAAAAATCTCCTTCCATATTTTTAAGCGTGATCAGCAACATTAGATGTAAGACGGAAAGAAAACTTCATGGATGAGGTAGCAAACAAGGTGATAAAATACAAAAAAATATACATACAAGATTCCAAAAATCTAAGCAAAAAGGACTTTTTCAATGGGTGTGATTGAAATTCATTGAAAACATATAGATGAGTCAATATACAAAATTTGAGGAAGATTGGAGGTGATTTGGTATCAAAATTCGTAGTTAAAATTGAGTTCAAAAAATTCTTCTGCGACACATGTATCAAATATGTATCACGCATGTATCACACACACAAGTATACTTGGATATAGATGTGATACACATTTGATACATATATGATACACATATCATTTTTTTCATGTTTAATTTTCTACTTCGAATTTTCAATTCAAACCACCTCAAAACTCCGCCAAATCATCCCAAAACAGAGATTCAAACTCCTTAAGATGTACTCAATCTATTCTAATAACACCCACTCAAAAGAAAGCAAACATTTGACCTTCTATTTGCTACAAATAGCTAATTGGCTAATATAAATAATATTTTATAAATAAGTCAATTTTTATAATGAGCTACTTATAAATGGACATAGTTGATAGTTTCCCTTCATTAAATTCTGAATCCGCATAACTAGGGTTGTCAAATTTGACCCAAGCTCAAATGACCCGCCCAACCCGCCTAAGGTTAGACTGGTTATTGACCTACCCAGTTAATTAAAGAAGAATTCACCCAAATAACCGTCCATCTAATCACTTAAACTAAAAATAGTCGGCAAAGATATAATATATGTATAATGTATGTACTATATTTGTATAATTAAGTATAATCAATATATAATTTATATATATGGCTGAAAAAAGTAAATAATGACCGGCTATTTATGAAAAGTAAAGAACTTTGCTCAAAATATCTTAGAAATAATTTCTTTTTTTGGTTTGACATGTTATATATAATCATAACAAAAGAAAAAAAGTTTTATTTAATAATAATACAATTCATAAGGCAACAACACATATTAATTAAAGCTTGGTAAGAGTTGGGTGGGTGGAGCTATGACTCAAATTTTAGCCTATTTTGATTCAACTCATCTTAGCTCAAATAACTTTTTGTACGGGTCATTGATTTATTCATTTATTAACTAACTCGTTTTGATTCATCCAAAATCAGCCCAATTCATTTATTTTACACGCTACGAATAAGTCATTTATAATAAGTTGTACTTAGTGAGACCTTTTAAGAATGTGAATTGGTTGAAAGTGGACGCGCTCTATAATTAGTGTTAAGGTTTATATCTTGTGGAAGCTATGAATATTTCATCAATAATTGTAAGAAAGCTTAATGTTTTTAATTTTCACCGTAACCAGACATTTTTAGGCAGTGATTCGACTCAGGGGTACGTGGAGTCAATTTTGGAATCTTTTTTCTTTATTTTCTGCACAACATCGTGAGTTGGAATTGTTCTGCCAAATCTGAATTTATTCCTTTTTCTTTTTATTTTGTTGACCTTTTGTTTTCTTAAATAAATAAATAAATGAAAAGAAGAAAATAAAGAGCGAGCTCCCCTCCCAAATCGCAAAAAAGCTACGATTCTTCCATACAAAAATACAATAACTTCTTCCACTTCGCTTCACACTTCAAACCACCGCGGCATCTTCCATTCTTTCCTTTTCCGGTAAGTTTTGTTTTCCCTCAATAATCTCACCATCTCCGAAATCCAAGCCCTCAATGTTATTTTGCTTTTCTCTTTCCATTATTGACTATAAGTTGTAATCTCTAGATTTAACATTTGTCAAATGTTTCGTTTGTTTATTTAGTATTTGCTGTTTTTGTCTCTAAGTCGAACCCTACATATGGCGATTTAGGGATTGTGCAATTTCCCGTACTGATTTATGTCTTCGGTAGGTTGAGAATGAGTTGTTATATACACCGCGAGTTAAAGATTTTTTTCACCTTTACATGTTGTAGCAGATAAGTTGTCTTATCGTTAAGATTACAAATCACACATTTTAGGGATATTTTCTTTAGGTGTAGTGACGGTTTATATAACTTAAATAGGGTGGGGGGTCATAATTATAATAGGATCAACAAGCTAAGTTTATATAACAAAAAAGAACCTGAATTACAAGACATTTAGACTAGAAAGTTGATGATGGTCGTGTCCGGTTTAGCTTATGTGTACCTCTACATATTATTATTTTGCCACCACTGAGATTTAGTCTCATGGTTAATTTGCTAATAAGTTTTTTTGTCGGACATGGTACTTGTTTATTTGCTTTTGACAAGTTAAATTTAATATTACTGGTCGTACTACTATGGTTGCGAGAGGTTTCTCTTCTGAAATATGTAAGAAGTTAATTGTGTAGCAAATCTTAGTGATGAGTTTCTAAATGCTTGTTTAGTTTGAATCTAGAAAATGAGGTATTTGCTAGTGTAACTATTGATTCAATTTTTATCCTTTCCAATAGTTGAGAACACGCGGAGTACAATTGTAATGGTGATATTATATTCATATAATTTATTTTATGGTTTTCACCTGATTCTTGATATATATTGGATATTCATGCTTGTTATTTGATCCGGTTACTGTTGCTTGCTGATTTGAAGTTACTGTTTTAATAGAATCCACTTCGGCGAAATCCTTGATTTGCCACTAGTACGGTTCGAGAATAGTTCTTAGCTGATGGCTGACAAAACAAGAACCAAGCCAGTAAATGTTTACCTCTATATTCCAAACATTATAGGTGAGTTTCTCTTTGAAAATTTGTTTTAAGAAATTCAAAGAAGCTTCATACAAAGAAATGCTGCTTAAGTGATTGTTCAAATGTTTAGTGAGTATTTAGATATTTGTGTTGAATTAGTTGTTACATGTTCTGTTGGATGCAGGGTACTTAAGAATTTTGATGAATTGCGTTGCCTTTGCTGTGTGCTTTGCGGACAAAAAGCTATTTTCGCTTCTCTATTTTGTTAGGTGAGTTCGCTTTATTTCTTATTTGTTTTCTTTTTGAGTTTATGGAAATGGGGTTGTTTTATTGAGTTTTTGGTTTCCAGCTTTGTCTGTGATGCTTTGGATGGTTGGTTTGCCCGAAAATTCAATCAAGGTGAGAATTTTTTCCTAGTTTTATGTTTTGATGAAATACCCTATCTCTTTGGATAAGAATAATAAACCATTAAAACCAAAGGAAGAATATACTGAACAAATTGACTAAATATACTGAACTTTGAAAGAATACTTGGCTTAGAAGAATAACAATGAATAAATACTAGTATGGATTCAGAGGTACAAAAAGAAATGAAACGTAGAATTTTGCCTGAGGAACTAGAAACCTATATGTAACTGGCCTATTACCTCACTTAATCAAAAAAAGGAAGAAAAAAAAAGAACATAGAAACCTGTACCTGACCGACACATTTTTATCTAAAAGGTTTTCTTTTATTACTCTATCTGCCGTAAAGAAGGAAAGAATGACTCTACCTACAAAGAATTTGGAAAAGGAAGTAGGAAGATTGTGTGTCTATGAATGACGAAGAGCTTCGACAATAGACCACGCAATCACCTTGGCTGATAATAAGAGGATGAACTTCCAGCAGCATTAAGGGGTGCCAATCGGAGACTCTGTATAGAGCAAATGTTCATGTCTGATATATCTGCATATATTTTCAGTTTTAATTTATTTCTTCCTAAAAGGTAAACATTTGCTTAAGCTAATAGAAATAATATATACTTATGATTTTACTATTACTATTTTTTTTTAACAAGAATAGTATTTCTTTGGGGGACAACATTGCACTTGGAAACATGTTAGACTTCAAAATTTTGTTGAGCTGATTAGTTATTTGACCATCATTAATTAGGCAAGAAACATCTTCTAGGTAGTTAAACAAAAGTTGAAGGATCAATAAACAGCTGTCCTATAGGAGAAACTATGGGGGGGGGGGGGGGGGGG
>ML402077.1:0-17048 GCA_005239525.1 Nicotiana knightiana | reverse complement strand
GGGGATAAAGAAAGAAAAACAATAAACAAGTTAATCATTTTCGTGGTTTGTTAGGCATGCTACTTAAGGGAACAAAAGTATGAATTCTTTAAATGTTAAATATATGCATCATGAACACGGAACACCGGTACAAGAGTACCAGGTGAACTCATATTGGCCAAAGCTCTGAGTAAGTGAAGCATCATTATTTCCCTACTTCGTGACCCAGTAGTCCTCATGTGAGTGCATCTTCAGCAACATTTGCCTCTGAAGCAGTTCCTTCTCTGTAATCCCGATGCATTTGAAACTCCCTTTGCTCCATGGGCTTCCGTCATTCCCCAAAATGTTCGTGCCTTTCAATCCTATTTTGTCCTTCACGAGCAATGATATTTCTGTTCTCTCGATCAAGCAACTCTATCTTATCCAGGACTATCTAACGGAAGGCTGAAATCAATAGTAAAAAACAACAGCATAGCATATGAGTGAGTTTGCAAGTCTTGATTCCAAGCTAAGGTCATTGGGCTTAACAGCAGCCATCAGAACTGTGGCGGGATTTGTGGGTTCTAAATAACCGCCGAAAAGTCCCTCAGGATTCCCCTAGAAATATCAAATAGATGCGTATGCGTAGTAACCCAGCAAATTTTAAAGAACTTTTAAGAGATTTCTTTAATTATTGTTTACTTAATTTAAGAGTTTACTTACTGAAAGGGTAAGTATGAAATATATTCTTATAATGTGTGTGTGTGTGTATATACATATAATATTTATTCTTGGGGATAGTATTTAGTATTTACATACTTACTAATTGTAAGTTGGAGATTCAACTTAGTAGGTGGCTATTGGGCTAAAACATTACATATAACATAAGAAAAACAATTTTTCTTAAGGGTCTAGAATGTGGGCCAAGCCCATTCTTGTTGGCTGCCATGTCTTAGTGGCCTAGGGATTGGTCACTAAGATTTTTATCTTGGCTATTTGAGAAAGAACAACAACATTGTGGAGAACTTTTGGGAACAAGGTGGCAGCGACAATGTGCGAGAGAATAATGACAACTATTTGATCTGAATAGACTATCATAGTGTGAGAATCTTTTTTGGGGAAAAGCCAAGCAAACATGTATTTATATCTATTCTTATTCGACTAGTATAAATTACATTGAATTTGAGTCATGTGGTTATTATTTATATCTTGAAAATGATTATGGCAATGATTGGGTATAAAAGGTTATGACAATGATTGATGAGGTTTTAATGAATCAATCTACTGCAACACCCCTTTATGTGTTATTAGAATTGGCTATACTTTTCAAAGCTCACATAGGCAGATATAGAAATATGCATTAGATTAAGTGATCAAATTAAGGTGTCAAGAATGGATCTGGTTGAGGCAATGTATTGCTGGTTTAGGATATACATGAATGTCTCACATTTTTTTTGAATAGGTAAGTATTATTGATGTCAGGAAAACAGCACTAAGAAGGTGCTGTACATCCAAAAAGAAAAATATAAGCTAATCAACCCTGACTATCTATACAAAAGTTTCTGTAAATTGTAAGTGTTTCAGCACTTTCAACTACTTCCAGTTTACACCAAAAAGAAATCATAAGGATGCAGTAATTCTCCGGGTTGAGCTCCTCTTATCTTCAAAACATCTCTTGTTTCTTTCCATATGTACCACCAAATAGCAGCTGGTATCGTGTTCCAAGTTTTCTTTAACTGTTTAGGCAGCTCTTTCCTGCTCCAGCAAAGAAGTACTTGTACTGTTAATTTTGGTGTAGCCCATTTCATTCCCATCATATTCAGAAACATCTGCCGTAATGATTTATGAAGTGATAGGACAATGTATAAAGTGGTGATTGATGTCTTCAAAATATTCCCCACACAAATAACATCTATTTACAAGTTGTATACCTCTCCTTTGTTGATTTTCCTGAATCAGACAAGGCTTTCTTAACAGCTAACCATACAAAGCTCATAACTTTCCTGAGTCTGACAGGCTTTCTTAACAGCTAACCATACAAAGCACATAACTTTCCCTGGAGCTTTAGTATTCTAGATCTGTTTCCAAGGATTGTTTGTTGACTGGTTCACCTCATTCATAGACATATTGTAGCATTCCTATAGAGTGAAGATACCATCCTCTTGCCCTTTCTAAAATATCTTGTCCTTGCTACTGTTTACACCTTTAAAATCAGAGAGCATATAAATGGACTTACCAATCACTGAGCGCCCCCCCCCCTCCCGTTTTTTTTAAAGGTAGTTATTTGCACATCCCTTTGACAATTAAAAACCTAAGTAGTCTTAATTCTAACTGCTTGAGGATTTGTGACTTCATTTCCTCACAGAATCTTTTATGGATTTCAAGTTATTGGTTACTAGTGATGTGTGCGCCAAAATTTTATACAGTTTAATAACTTCATAAAAAGTTGCCACCAAGTAACCATGAGGTCATAGGTTCAAGCCGAGGAAACAACTCTTGTAGAAATGCAAGTAAGGCTGCGTGCATAAGATCCAACGATCCGGCCTTTCCCCGGACCCCCGCATAGCAGGAGCTCAATAAACCGGGATACCCTTTGTTTTATTACTACATAAAAAGAAAAATTACACCGGATAATAATGTGTAGTATCTGTGAGTTTTTTCCCCCAGTTGGCTTTGATGGACAGTATTTTTCATATGTAAGAGCTGCCATATATTTTTGATTGTCAATTTGTTTAGGCAACTGAAAGTATTTTGATTGTCAATTTTCCTCTCTGGATTCAGCTTCAACATTTGGGGCTGTTTTGGACATGGTGACAGATAGGTAGTGCCACATTTCTAACCCTCAACTCTCAATCCCCTCAAAACCCTTGTGGTTCAATATTTAATATATTTGCCCTTGCTTTCATATTAAAGATCTCAATTCTACTTTCTTGTTTATGTGGGCCGGTATGATTTTTCAGGGTTAGCACTGCCTGTCTATTGGTGATTCTTTCGCAGGTTTATAGGTAGTTCAATTAACACCTATTTGCGTAAGCTTTTGGATTGTTAAAAGCTCTGGCATATTTAAGATTTATTTCCTCCTGTGTCCTCATGCTTCCAGGCCTGGTCTAGTTTTCTTGTCATTGCTTGCTCTAGATATTTCCAGCCATTGGTTGCAAATGTATAGGTAATTAACTTTCCACTTAACAGATATCCTTTAAGCAAGGATTGATTCTGCATTATCATTTCTTTCATCTTGTGTTTTAGACTTCTGATTGATCAGGGCATTCTCAGATGAATAATTTTCTTCAAATATTATTGCAGCACCTTCTTAGTAGGAAAAACAAGTCATAAAGATGTAAAAGACAGTAGTAGCTGGCTATTCAAGCTTTATTATGGAAATAGGATGTTTATGGGCTATTGTTGCGTATCGTGTGAGGTAACTATCTCTATCGATCCTGAAAAGCTTCGAGCTTCTTCTTCTTGACAGAAGTTGTCATCTGACTTAGTTTTTTTGACCAGGTTCTCTATATTACCTTGTTCCTTCTTGCGAGGAACCAAACTGAAAGTCTTATTGATGTAAGACCGCTGCTATTATGATCTTTTATATCTTTCTATTTCTGTTGCCTTGTGTTTAAGAAGCTGATTCACCATTTCTGCATTTCATATTTAGGTTCTTGTAAATGCTGCAACGACAAGTTGGATTTATCTCGTCTCACTTGCTCTTCTTCTATTTGGATGGGCAATCAAACAATTTGTTAATGTTATCCAGGTAGACAACTGTTACCTATGCTAGATTTTGACAGTCTATAGAAGAATTTTGCATATGTAATATTATCTTATTTGCTGAGTTCGTTTTGCCTAGTGCGAAATGCTTTTATCAATATGACTCTTTTCTGGTTTCAGATGAAAACTGCCGCCGATGCTTGTGTGCTGTATGACATCAACAAAAAGCAGTAATAGTGATATAGACGTAAAACAAGAGGCATCTGCAATAATGCTTTTCGGGATAGTGCATTTGGTTTTTTGGATAGTGCGTTTGGTCATGCATTCCCGTGGTTCTTTGGTGATGGCTTGAATTGGAAATAGCCTTCGCATACGCTCTGTAGAAATGAACTGACACTTCTGATCAACTGCTTATGGCCTAAGGCCTAATCATGAATGCCATTCTACTTCGAATGGTTCTGTGTGCCTAAAGTTGGATATGATTTTAACGGGTTCATTTGCTGCCATTTTTTTTCTTTTTTGCTTAGTTGAAATGTACATACTCTTTGGCAAATCACAGGGATTTTAATGCTTATTCTCTGATTGTTTACAAATAACCTGTGTAGGTGCTAGTTATAAGAATATTATTCGGAAAATGAGTTGTGTTATATCGGACACAGCTAGTTTTTTCCTTTTATTGTGTGTGTATTTACCTCAAACAACTTGATTATGAAAAGCCAAAACTTGATTTTGGTAAAAAATATCTCAATAAGTAATTAGTATTTGTTGTCCTAAGATGACAAATTCGAAAACTGTGTTTCTTAAAGAATAACCAGAAGTAAAAAGCAATTTTATCTTCGACTTTAAGGAAAACATTTGCATATCCAGAAGGACTGTAATAAAATCCTACCTAGCTTGAGTCATTTCTTTACTCTCAGGTCATATAACCCAGAGACAAAAACACAATGCACCAGGGCTCTGACCGCGTGCCTGTTGAAGAATGAGCCGGCGACTCATAGGCAGTGGCTTGGTTAAGGGAACCCACGGCAGGTCAATTAGGCAAAGGATCAAATTCTCGCGATATCCGCACATAGTCCTGGTTGGAAGACAGGCGCCATCCTATGAGGCAGATTCGTTCCCCCAAAGTGGATGATTGATCCTCTTCATGTTTTCCCCAAATTTCATCAGTTCCAGGCACTTATTCATCCATCTTCATTCCAAACAAAGGCGAACATCTCCATTGAGTGACTGTAACTGCTANACCTTTCATTCGATGCTTCTGATTCAACTCCCAGACAACCAAGGAAGTATGCGCGAAGATAGGGTTAGCCCCTGCGGCAAGCATTATCCGGGAATGATTATCCAGGAACTGGAAGATGGTTGGCGTGACACGCCTAAATCCCCCACAATCAATCCACAAGGCTTCAGGCGACTGGAGCAACCTTTGAAGGCGCTCGGCCTTGTTCACCCTTTCAGCTAAGTATCCCGCTTTTTCCTTGAGGGGAGCCGAGATTTGAAATATGTGGGCCTTCATCGCCTTAAGTCAATCTATCCAAAGAGCCTACCCTATAATAGATTCAGCTAAAGCTGCGCTTGGAAGATTTCTTTCTCAATCATGAATCCGAGCTTACTACTTGAATCACGAAAGGCGCTTTTTCTCACTATCTATTCAATTCCAACTTCATGCTCACTTATGAAATCAAGCTAATAAGGCCAAAAACAGAGCATGAAGTCCACTGGCATGAGAATCAAGCGAAGTAGAGACATAAGCAGATCCAAAGAAAAGAAGCAAGACGACTACTTCCATTCCTCTCCTTAGACCGACAGTACTACAAGACAGAAATAAGGCGATTATTACCTAATATAATAATGTGAATTATTATTATAATACCTCACAAACAAGGTAGATGAATTGCCAAGACTATCTCGACCTTACCCTTACACTCAGCTTAGAGCATTCAATCTCGCTTTCACCCCTCAGAAGGACAGAAAGCACTAGGGGAATGAAATCCTGCGCCTAGAAAGAAAGGTAGGGGAAATAGCCCTTTCATGACTAAAGGAAAGGGTAATGGTTATACACCTCGGTGGGGTGAGGCGGGTTGAAAATTTTGCAGGTTAAGGCTCAACCTGGCCACTTGCCATTTAGACTGCTTTTTTGAAAATTAAGTAAACGTGAGTTAAACTTGGATGTAGGAAAAAGAAAATGATATCGCAAATAATAGTGAATGCTACCCAATCCATTTTATAGCAAAACTTGCTACTATCCTGCACATAGAATGAAGATAGAAGAAAGGGAAAACTTGAAGATCTCATTAATGAAGATGAATCTTCACTCAAAAAGATATATCCTCATAAAAAAATACATCACCTAGTATTGAAGATAAGCAAATGAAACGCCGGATTAGAATTAATACAGGCTAAAACCAAAAAATTGGCTAATGATAATAGAAAGGCCTAAACCAATTGCAACAAGGGAAGAAGCCCAAGTGAGCTTTTCAGTAATTCTTGGAATCCTATCCTTCAATGCCTGACTACATGAGCCAATAAAAGCAGTATAACTTCCCATTGCCATAACAGTTCCAACCAAGAACATACCCAAGAAAGCAGCACCAGCTAAACGAGAAGGCAAAGCCAGCGCGGGCAGGATTATCATCAGTGCATCAGGTTGTAACCCATGGACAATGCCAGTCGCAAAAGTTGCAAACCCGACTTTCTTTTTCTTCCCAATAACTGGAGTATCAATGCCTTTATATACACTAACGTCAGACTCGCCATTTTCAAGGGCAACATACAGGGAATGGGCTTCAGATGCTTCCCTAATTCCCATTGCTCCAATAACAAGAAGGGTGAAGCCTACTACTCTTGTACCCCATGTACGAATAACTTCAATGTGGAGTCTGTCCTTTAAGAGCAGAAACAACAAGCCAAAAATCAATTGCCCAGCATCGTGACCACAGCCCCAGAGGGCTCCCACTGCCGCACTCTCCATCCTCGTGCGGCCTATTGACAACGGAGCCAAAGCAGCAAGATGGTCAGGACCTGATAGCGTGTGTAGGCAACCAGCAAAAAAACCAGTCCATGCACTGCTTAGTAGTTCATTACGAACAAGTCGACTCCCTACTGCTGCTGCTACAGGCCCTCCGGTCTTAGCTGCAGCTTGAAAACTAGCAAATGCTGGTGAAACAATGACCGGGTGGATGAGCATAACAAACACGGCTGACAGAAGAACTATGGTACTTGCAGAAAGGACCTGAATGGAATCATATAAAAACACAAGACATGCTGAGGAGAAAAACTTTTTTCGTAGAAGCAAATTGTAATGCATGGACCATCAATGGCCTTTTCTAGTCAGTTACCTGATGCTATGAAATTCAATCAATTCTATTTTAAATGGTATCATTGAAAAACTATATACTGAATATTGTTAATTTACACCACAGCAAGGTGAACCTCTCTGTAACCCCGGCTTCATTCCCACTGGTTTATCCAACAGGCTTGACAAGTCTGTGGTGCTTATGCTAAAAGCTCTCTACTACTGGCATCATCTTGACATCAATATTGCAGTTTCATCGAGTTGTAAACTGTTTCTAACTTCCATCTAAATGAAGAAGGTATGTTTCTATTTGAACAGAAGGTTGTTGTGTATGAACTATTTCGATATAAAGATGTAACTACCTGCAAATTAATGAATATTCTTATAGAAGGCCCATAAGATAGGAACAGCGTACAAAAAAGTATTGAAGACACACCACCTTCATCCTTTTCTATGAGTAATAGTTTAATCCTTTTTTTTAACAGACAGGATATTTATTTATCAAATACTAGGTAACATCAGTCATAAGATCCATAGGATCATTACATTCCGATGATAAGCCATACATGGCATTTAGATTACCAAGTTTGGCCAACTGCCTACAGACATTCACTAACACAAACTTAGTAGTTTAATCCTTAAAGCTTCAATATTTCTTTTTAGCAGTCACAAAATGTAAAGCTATGTTTCATATCCATTTCTACAGATCATTCAAATGACATCCTTTTATTAAATAAACTCACATTATTTGCAACTTGAACGTCTAGTAATTTAACACGTGGAGACAACAGATTTCCAAGTGTTTTCTTTTAGCACTTCTTTTCCAAGAAAGGTAACAAAAGTACTATCTTTTAAAACTTAACATGCTCTAGTGACTTTTGATTTGGTATTTCTTCTTTTTCTGTTGCTAATATTTTCCAAATAATTTGATTGGTTATAGCTGAACAATGGTATATATTGAGTTCTTGCCCTTATGTAAGCTAAGATTTCGAAGAGAATGTCTCTGCATTATTGTTTCAAATAGTACAAAAAAATTTCATAGAATAAATGTAAACGGCAAAAAAAGTAGAGGAATAATTAGGTAAATTTTTCATTGTTTTTCATTATTTGAGAATATAACTCCAATATTGAAATCATTGCTAGTTGTTGCTCTTTCCAAATTAAATTTGGCAACAAGTATAAGCGAAAGCATTCCTAATATCAGATGATTTATGAGAACAATAAATGGAAAGTTAAAAGAGGAACCAAAAAATATGTCCACAATGCTAATTTGTTTTTCATTTGTAGTGCTGTAGTGCATAGATATTATACCACACAATGTTTCCTTGGTGAAACTCAAAAATAGAGCATTCAAACAAAATTCAATCCTAGTAAAGAGATTTTGATAGGCCTAACTCAACTCCAAAAGCTAGCTCATGAGGTGAGAATTGCCCAAGACCATATAAAGAGACCAACTAGCCATCCTACAACCGAAGAGGGACTTCTAACTATTGGTTTTGTAGTGCAAAAAGGTGGCTAACTCGTCTTCCATCATTTAAATTGATTCTAAGTGGATCAACTAGTTTTTGCATGAAAGATGAAATATTTTTAGACCATAATTGCAATTACAGTAGCGCAGGAAACAAGCAAAAGTGACAGCATACATCAGATTGTGATGAGTGCTTTTAATGCTTTTCAAGTACCCAAATGATCTGCCCCCATAAACCAAGCAACAAAAACACCTCATAAGAAAATCATAGTACCTAAAATCGTTGATCAGACTTTTGAATTGTACCCTAGTCAACAGAATAAGATAACAAACATATTCCATTGGAAACTAGAATTCTGCTAATTAATTTGCTCAAGTATACCAGTTCAATTAACAAGCACAGATTTGGCAAAGCAACCACATATTCAAGCGGATTACTATAACATGATGCTGAAAAATTAAAAGGTAATATTATTCCCCCTGGATCTTGAAATACAACCATTATAGGCTCAGAAAACAGTATTTAATATCCTAACCAACACAAGTTTTACCCAGTATACATATATAAAATGAGGTAGTGAACGAGTTGCATTGCAGCTGAGAGATATAACTACATCACGGCAATTTTCCTTTGAAACGAAAGTGCAATCCCCTTTAAAGTTGGTACATCCAACAAATGTAAGGTCCGGCAAGAAATGACCAGCTAATGAAGTTTTTCCTGATTATAGAAATCACAGATCTAAATGCAAAATCTACCGAGCTCTTCAAGTACTTCATAAGATTTTGTAGAAGATGGAAATCCAACAAACTTGAGGGCATGCATAGTTGCATACTACATTTAAAAATACTTCCTCAGGATTCCACGGGCTATGAAGATTTTATCTTCCCACTTGTTACCAATCTAACAAGCAAATTGAAGCTTAACTGCAAACTTAGGTTTTTTCCTGATATTTTATCTCATTGAAAGATGCTTGGTTGTATCCTTGCGAAAAAAGAGGAACTCCGAGCATGGTTTGAACACAGATTGCAACTTAACTGCAATTGTAGTTTTCTTCCTGAGATTTTTCTTCTCATTGAAAGATGCTCGGGCATATCCTGAAATTTTTCAATAATCTCATTGAAAGAGGCTCGGACTACACTCCCCAAAATTACACCTATGAACAGCCGAACCTGGCCGTCATAGATGCCATTTTTGACCTAAAGAATAGATATACATCGAGACGGACAAATTTGAATCTTCTACAAGGGCCAGCTTGACACGTTGTCTATCCAACACTAAGGAATTGGGCATAGATACAAAACTTAACAATTTTTCTATCCCAATTTGTTTGAAACTTCTTGCTTATCTTCAGAGGCAGAGCTAGAAGCCCCGCTATGGATTCGGCCGATCACATTAGCTTTTATTCAAACAGTGTATTTATGTTAAGAAATTCATTAAATATGTACAAATATTAAATTTAAAACCCAGCTATTTGCACTTGAAGTCATATTTAAAAATCCAGAACCAATAAAGTCGGCTCTACATCTGGTTATCCCAATGTACAATAATGCTATGAATAACCCAGTATGAAATTTTAACTACTCTTAGGAGCTAAATAGGGCTACTTAATTCACTTTTCTTAATTAAATTCTATAAAATAATACTAGCAAATTTTCACGTATCAAAATGACAAAAAACATAAATTTTAAAATATGAGTCAAAATGCTACCAAATTAAAATCTGAATGTAGGCAAACTAATAGTATCAAACATTCAACTTTAGGAGCTAAATCGGACAAATAATTCACTTCTCTTAATTAAATTCTAGAAATTATACTTGCAAATTTTTCTAGTATCAAAATGACCAAAAGAAAAACATTTTCAAATATAAGCCAAAATTACCCCAATTTTCTTTAATCTTGGCAAAGGATAATGGATTACCTTGTTCTGTTGAGATATTCTTTCAGCAATCCGCTTGAGCAAATCAGGCTCCGATCCGGATCCGTTTGGAAAACCCGAAGATGTAAACGGTTTTTTCTCATGTCCATTTTGGGTAACAGAGAATGAAGAATCATGGAGGCATTTGAAGGAGAGCGAGTTGTTGACTCGGCGCGACTCAAGACTCAGTAGTGAAGAAGGGAGGTTAAAGTCAACGTGTCGAATTCTGGGAAGAGAAGGAGATGGGTTTAAATGGAGTTTAGAGGGAAATGGAGTTGTTGTGGAATAGATAAGCTTCTCCATTACAATTTGGTTGCTTGAATTTGGTTATCTTCTCCTCCCTCTGTAGTTTTTGTAGGGGAGAGAGAAAGTGCAAAGTGGGGGTTGTTTTGAGTTGGTAAGAGGATAAAGTAAGCAATTTTCAAATTTTTATCTTTGATTTTTCTATTTTATGGAGCCCAAACTCATCCGACCCGTCCAAAGATTAATGGCTTAGCTACAAATATTTTAACCCGTATGTCTATTTGGGCTGAGCCCAAGTTAACCCATTATTTTTTAGGATTAGTTACCTCCTATAGCAAAGGTCGATACCTTATTTATTTTAATTAAATATCTTTTAAAAAAATTATATTCCATAGCTACCTTTTGATTCTTATAGCCAAATATTCATTTATGGTCACCTCCTACTCTTAAGCCATAAAATACGCATTGTCCTATTTTTCTCTCTCATTCTTTCAGATTTTTCTCCACCCTCTCCCTCTCAACTCGAGTCCTTCTTCATGAATACAACCACGATTCTCCCAAATATAGATTGAAACCACGATTCCACTCTGTAAGTTAGTGCTCCTTCAAGTCCAGGTCGTGGCCACCCACACAATGGCTTCTATTATAGTGCTCTGGCGAGTCTTATGCACTTTGTTTTGTCAACTACTAGTGTGAAGAAGAATGTTGTTTGCACTTCAATTTCTTCTCCTTCCGAAGATTTCGACTTCTCCGCTAGGAAAACTATCGACGGCGCCGCTGAGGATGGATCCATGAGCTCTGCCGACAGGTTTTTTCTGAACGGCCAGATCCGACCGATGAATAGTGGTGTTTCGAGTCCAAAAATTTGGCCGATTGTATCACGAGAAACAAAACTATATATAAATCTCCGTCTTCCTCTTCTCTTCATCGTTCTAGGTTCTGCCCAATCTGGTAGAGTCCGGCATGTTCTCTGACGATATTGATAGTGCATGTATTTCAATGTATCTCGCTGTATTTTCATGTATTTCATTGTATTTATTGTCTTTTTTTATTGTATTTCAGTATATCCCGTTGTATTCTATGTATTTCATTGTATTCACTGTCTCGCTATATTCCATGAATGTATTCATATGTTTAATTTATGTATTCAGATGTATTATATAATTTCTCTGAAGATTGCTATGTTTTTGGGGTATTTTTCTGTTGAAAATCTTTTTTATAACTGGAAATACAAAATTTGTGTGTTATAATTGAGCTTGTTAAGTTATATTAGGAGTCTATTATTTAATTGATTCACTTTCCGTTTAAAAAATAGTGTAATCCCCTGTTTCACGCCGTGAATACAGTCGAATACAATAATATGTCCAGTTGTAATCCCATGTTTCACGCTATGAATACAGTCGAATACACCCGAATACAAAAATCTGTCTAGTTGTAATCCCCTGTTTCACGCGCAAAAATGCTACTGTATTCATGAATACAATAGCTTAAATACATCGAATACACTCTAAAAAATCTGAAAACATAGCTATAGCTAATATAGTAAATGGTAGCTACAACTAGATAATAACCACTAAACATTAGTGGTTTGTGAAAATTTCTCTATTTTTTATAGCTCATTCTGGTCCATTAAGCAGCCCAAATATAAACCATGAAACTCACCAAAAACAAAGGGATCTCAACCCAACTTATCTAGAAATTTACTTAGTTGTCCCAAATTTTACTTTTTTTTAGTATTTTTAATTTTCTATTTTTTTTCTGCACCACCACCCAACCTTGCCACGCAAACTCCCTCAAAAACAATATATTTTCAATTTTTGTTTTTTTTTCTTGTGTTTCTACACCACCAACCCCCTATCCCCCAGATACCCCCCTCAAAATTATTTTTTTATACTTTTCCTTTTGTATTTTTAATTTTTAATTTTTTTTATTTTTCTGCACCACTTACCCACCCTATTTTCTACCACCACCACTCCCCGCGCATGCGCTAACCTTCTCAATTTTTTTTACTTTTTTTTTTGTATTTTTTATTTTCTGACCCCTACACCCTACCCCTCCCCCCTCCCCCGGGGCACAAATCCCCTAAAAAAAATTGTATTTTTAATTTTCTGCTTTCTATTTTTTCGTTTTTCTGCATCAACCACCCCCTCCTATCTCTATCCTTCTCTGCTTAAATATAATATTTTTATTTATTTCAGCCTCATGATATCCGTCCAATTCACACATTACTGAAGTTGGGGGCTGTTTGTGTTTCGAATGTATAAATACAAAAATATTTAATTTTCTTAATTTGACTAAAAATGGAGTTTAAGAAAATGAGAAGGACTTTTGAATAAAACTAAGATTTATTTAATGTATCAAAATATTCTTTGAATCATGTGGTCTTAAATATAACAACAATAACAATAGCATACTCAATATATTTCGATAAGTGAGGTATGGGGAAGATAACATATAGGAAGACCTTACTTCTACCTTGTGAAGGTGGAGAGGCTATTTCCGAAAGACTCTAAACTTAATAAATCAAAATCGTGGTCGTAATATTTCTGTTTTCTATTTTTTCGTTTTTCTGCATCAACCACCCACTCTTATCTCTATCATTCTCCGCTTAAATATAATATTTTTATTTATTTCAGCCTCATGATATCCGTCCAATTCACACATTACTAAAGTACGGGGCTGTTTGTGTTTCGAATGTATAAATACAAAAATATTTAATTTTCTTAATTTGACTAAAAATGGAGTTTAAGAAAATGAGAAGGACTTTTGAATCTCTTAAACTAAGATTTATTGAATGTATCAAAATATTCTTTGAATCGTGTGGTCTTAAATATAACAACAATAACAATAGCATACTCAATATATTTCGATAAGTGAGGTATGAGGAAAATAATATATAGGAAGACCTTACTTCTACCTTATGAAGGTAGAAAGGTTATTTCCGAAAGACTCTCAACTTAATAAATCAAAATTGTGGTCGTAATATATCATGTAGAATATTGGAATTAAAGAGCCACCAAAAGAAAGAAACATTTTTTAAAAGTAGACCAAAAAAATAAGACACTTAAATTGAAACAAAGGAAGTACTAATAATGCAACTGTATATATACAAAGTTAAAAACCTTTTTTTCGATACACGATCAATAATAAACATAAATATCTCGATAAAAATGAGATATAAACTAGTTAGGAGTTAAACATAGCTGAGGTGTACATGAACCGGATTTGTTCGATTTTTATCAAAATCAAACCAAATCAATTATCAGTTTGGATTGGTTTTTGTCGGGTTTTCGATTTTTTTTTTGTTACATGAATTTTATTCCAATATTACTTTATTAAAGTTATAGATAAAATTTTGATAAGTGAATATATGTTTAGTAAATATTGAAAATTTTGACAAACATATAATCTATTAAAATATTATAATGAGAGAATTTTTTTAGTAATACGCGATAGTTATTTTCTTAGTCGTCTAATAAAATTTTCGTTAATGTACGCTTTCTAGATTAACACATGAGAGGATCCCAAAAATTCAATATTTTTTACAGAAAATTCAATATAAAGTCGTAAAAATATATATAAAAATTATATGTTTATATGTCGGTTTGGTTCGAATTTTTTTACTCAATACCAAATCAAGTCAAACCAAACTTAGTCGAATTTTTTAATCGGTTTGGTGCGATTTTCCGATTCGGTTTGAACACCCTAGCTAATACATATATGTATATGATAATTAAGAAATACTAGTCTCTTGTAATGATCTTGTTATGAAGAAAATTTAACACTTCTCTTCATATCCACGCTACGTTGATAAGGAACTTACTATAGTTCCTAAATTAATTATATGGTTCCAATTTCGAATATTTGTTAGTCTACATGTGTTGCTATAGAGGTAGAGAGAAAATTGCTCGTGAAAACTCGATCAAACTTAAGAGTAAAGAAACATCAACACACCAATATTCTACACACAGAGAGTTTTACTCATTTGCTTTCGCAATACTACTTGTTCTTTTATGTTATTTCTCTAGATTATTGTTTATTTTAGCTTCAAATCGAGCTCTAATTTGTTGGAGTCTGATATTAATATTTGTTACCTTTTGTAACAGACCAAATAAGAACGTTATCCCCCTAAGAATTGGAGTGTTGGGGATTCATATGACACCTATCATAAACGTTTTCTCTTCTTTGTGATATAAAACTGAAACACAAAAAGGGAGAGGTGAATTATGCCCAATTCAAAATTTTAGTTGATTTAGAGAGAGAAATAGTCGACTAATCTTTTTCAGCAGGTTTGATTTCAGCAGAAGCAAATTACGCAGAAATAAAAATATTAAGGACTCAAGAGTATTATATCGGTGTGGTACCTATATCCAGTTCCCTTGGATCACAAGGGTTCTCTTTAATTTGCTCCTTCATCTTTCCAATCATTTGCTCTTATTTCTTCCGCTAATTTCTCTTTCTTGACTGATTTCCTTCCCTTCCTTGTATGCTTGACAATCTTTTGCTTGTTTGATTGATTCTCTTTCTTTCCTTGTATTCTTGTGATGAGCAAATTTGAACATCATAGTCGTTAACTCTTTGATATGCTTAAATTGATTTTCTTTCCTTCTTTGTATTCTCCAGAGCCGTTGCCTCTTAATTCTCTTATGCCTCCTTCAATTTGATTAGTGAATCTGCACACATAGTAGATTTATATTAGTCATCATCATTAAAATTCTAAACCTAACTAATATATTTAAGTTGAATACAAACATGTACACAAAATATTAAAATTAATATTGTGTAATTTGCTCGAGAAATAACAACTCACAAACAATCACACGTGCATTGTCATGTGCTCCACTCCTATACTTCAATATAACTATCTCGGTGAAACTTTAAATAGAAAAGGCAATATCTTTGAAGCGTCATTTTTTTATTCGCAGATCAATGTCCCATATGCAATATAATGCAGGAGCAAATGATCTACAATCAGTTTGACCACACTAATCCAAGAATTATTTACCTACAACTGACAATCGGCAACGTGTTTTCCTCTCCTTTAAAAATAAAATAAATTAAAAAAAAAAAAAAAAAAACTCTTTTAAAGAGTATAGCAACATATTTCAATTCTGCATTCTACTCCTAAGAATTTGCAGACGGTTAAAGTTCATAAAAAAAAAAGTTAGCCGATTGAATTGCAACAAGACAGACTACAAGCCCCCAACCACTTCTAGATGATCTTCATTGTTCTTAATGACGTTTCCTGCATTGACAAAAAGTTGGATATTATCAAAATTATATATCTTTCATCTCGATATAATAAATTCTAAAAGAATGACATACTTTTATATTTAAAAATAACTTAACTGTAAATTATTCATCTTTCCTTTAATGACATGCTTCTATATATGTATAGTCACACGAATGTCATGATATATTTAAGATCACAAAGTTTTAAAAGTCTTTACTTATTTCTTGAACTTCATATCCAAAAAAAATTATATTACTTAAGCCATCATTTATAGTGACACCAAAGACACAAAATGAAATCCAATTAGCCATTCTTTGTAGCAAGAAGCATGGTTTACAAGTTAGAATAAAGAGTGGAGGGCATGATTATGAAGGCCTATCTTTTCTTTGCAAAACCCCTTTCGTAATCCTTGATTTAGTCGATTTTCGATCGATTAACATCAACTTAGTAGATGAAACTGCTTGGATTCAAGCTGGTGCAACCATTGGAGAATTTTACTATAACATAGCCAAGAAAAGTGACATTCTTGGATTTCCTTCTGGCCTATGCCCAAGTGTTGGTGTTGGTGGGCTCTTTAGTGGAGGTGGCATTGGCACTATGATGAGAAAATATGGGCTCTCTGCTCATAATATAATAGATGCCAATTTGGTTGATGTCAATGGTAGAATTCTTAATAGAGAAACAATGTGAGAAGATGTATTTTGGGCAACTAGAGGTGGTGGAGGAGCTAGTTTTGGAGTAATAACAGTCTGGAAAGTGAAGCTGGTTCGCGTTCCACCCCTTGTCAAAGTTTTCACAATTCACAAGATTTTAGGCCAAGAAGGTGTCAAACTTGTCCATAAATGGCAATACATAGCCAGTAAACTACCCGAGAGTCTCTTCATCCGAGCCATTATTCAACAAATCGATGGACCTGATAGTCATGGAAACGCGAAGCCAGTGGAACTCTTGTTCAATTCCATCTTTTTAGGACCAAAAACTGACCTGGTTTCAGTAATGAACAAGAGCTTCCCTGAATTAGGCTTGAAAATGAAAGACTGCACGGAGATGAGTTGGATAAAGTCCGTTCTCTACTTCACGGGCTACGAAAAAGGGGAGCCATCAGAAGTTCTATTGGATAGGTCAATACAATACAAGAGCAACTTCAAGAGAAAGTCAGATTTCGTCGTTGATGTGAACAACTATTTTTTGACCACACCCAAATTCTATACTATTTTGCTATAAATATTAAG